>MU228438.1:1305307-1323733 GCA_018584345.1 Thuja plicata
ACAATTTTATGATGGAAAATGTTGTTAAAAGAGGGTTATACTATATTAACACATGTTTTCTTTTGAAAGTGTTCACATTATTATGTATAATCCATAAATATTTGTGTTTCTTATTCTTTTTCTCTTTTTTTCAACTAATTAGATCATACCATGATATTAGTATACGTTTAACTTAGGATTTCCTTGGTTAAATCATCATAAGAAAGAGTTATTTTTTTATGTGCCTACCAAAATTTTAAATTTCATACCATTCGCTATAAATCAAAGAAAGATAAAATTATAATAGTGTGTTATTATTAGTATTATTTTATTATTGATCAAAACAGAGCTTTTCGACAAAATAAAAAGGGTTAGTAAAAAGAAAGACTAAAGCTTTGTATAATACAACGGACAAAAGATTATGTTATTGATTTAGTTCATCTCTATCCTATGATTAATATGAAATTCATCTTTTATTTATGGATTTTATTTCTTTAGAAGAATTAATGTTTAAAACCTTCAGACATATTGTAGTTTTCTCACTATTTCAGCATTATGTGTTGGCCAAGAAAGTGACATTTATCATTGGCAGATTACAAAGGTGGTGGACCCGTTTTCAATAAGATACGTCTTCATAACCAACACTCAACATTTATGTGAGTAGAGACACAAATATAAATCAGACACGAATGCAACATTGGATCCCTTGATAGAGAGGTGGAAGGCATTTTCTACATGCAATACACAACTATTTTCTAACGTGTCATGCAGGGATGGTAAATGATCACATGTCGTATCACATGATGGATCAACTCCCATGTATAATGCATATTGATCTACACAACAACGACCAATTTTGTATGAAGGCTATCGCGCCACAGTTCATATTAGCCAATACGCATCTGCTCCACCTTACAACTAAGAAAACGTAGGACTAAGATCATGTGCGCTACAAAGAATATGTTCATGAACATCTGCAGATAGCTAATAACTATATTTGCAAAGGCTGGTGGAAAATGTTTGCTGCATACATCGATGCACATTAATAAAAAAATTAGTTTCCAGAATGTGTCGACTTCAACATACCATTTACGAAAGAGACTGTGGATAGATATGAAGTCAAGGAACGTTATGATGCTTGGAAGATTGTCTTTGATGCATGCTTACCTTTTGTCAGTTTTCTGGATCTCAACATATTTGTTCCATACAACATTCATGAAGCATATAAATTAGTTGGAATATCATCTTCCTATCAACTAATTATACAGTCATTAAGAGGTGATAGAGAAAAAAGTGGTGAACGTGGCTTAATAGAGGATCCATACTCCTCAACGTTGGGACAAATGGTCATGTGCAAGCACGATAAATAGGGGTGGCCAAGGAATAATGAAACACCATAGCTACTGTCGATGAAGACCTCATTTAGTAACTGTGCACCAACTAAATCCATTATCAAAGCCATCGACTTCAAACACACCAGGCAGGGATTTTGAATGCAAATACGAAGGAGTTTATATACATATTTATTAATTTGAAGTTGGGCAAGTTAGGTGCAACTGAATTGGTTGATTATTGTTATTAAAGAAGGTTATCAAATGGTTGTAATGTTTTAAATAGTTGGTTATAGGTTAGGTTTTGTTAGGAAGAGGTGTGATGATCCAATGCACCTCTTGACTTTCATATTTATATGGATACAAAAATCTACACAAGGGTGGAATAAATTTGAAGAATGGTGGAATGGGAATAGCTGGATCAAATACTTCAATCATGAATTCAATATACCATTTTTTGTAATCAAGCAGAGATAAGTTTGTGTTTTCTTTCATATGCGCAATTATTTCTTTATTATTTAAAATCAGTCCTTCAGATAAATCAATAAGAAATTCCTTAAAGTGATCATTTGATGCACATATACTCTATTTTGGTTTATAGTTTGTATTGTCAATTGAATTTTTCTCATTTTAGCATGGTTAAATTCTATTGATTAAGGCCTTGGTCAATCAGTCCATCATTTGAGAAATAATACCCAATTGAAATATATCTGAACTTATTTTAGTTTATATGTGCATTTCATAACACCTTTAAGGTGATAAGTTTTGTTTGCAAAACTATCTTTGAAGTTGAGCGCAAGATTGAAATAATATTGACTCTATTGGCCATAGTTGGATAAAGCACTGATCTTTCTTGTTTATTGAATTATGGTATAAACTTTCACTGTTTAAAGTTTTGAACAACTTTAGTCATTTACTTTATCCAGTTTATATCTTGAATCAATCAATCATTTTAAATTTCTTGCAATGTTACATTTAAATATTGGAATAATATATTGTTTTCAGTTTTGTGATCTTAATAGTACTTTGCCATACTTTGAGAGATGGAGGTTTGAGTTCCATACATAGGTTATTTTCTATAAAAAGCCTGTTCAGGTGAAGGTTCACTCACCTTGTTCATGTAGAGCCAAAAGCGTAGGGGGAGAGGATCATAATCGATCATTCCCGTTAGTTGCCCAAAAATAATTGAATTTCCCATCTTTGGATTGGAAAGTCCAAAGGAAATACAATTCAACATTTTTGTGTCCCAACACAGAGCACACTGACAGACAGAGAATACCAAGCAATTCACAGTGTATACCGAGCATTGCAGTAACCAAGCTATTGGTTACCGAGCAAGAGCTATTTATCAAGCATAACTGTAGTGGTCACCGAGCATAACTAAAGTTGTTACCGAGCGTAATTAAAGTCAATGAAATAGCTAACTGAAGTTGATCACTGATCAGAACTGAAGATAAAGAACAACAAAACCACTTAGCTGGTAGGAGCTATATTTAGATTGACTGGTTGATTTCTTTATTCTTATCGATAAGTTGAACTAAAGAAAATAAGAGATTTAAAGCATGTTTTATTCACAGATAACAAGGAGAGATTTGTGGAATAAAACTGAAGGAAAGCTTTACAGATTAAATCTAGAATGTCAAGTTTTATAGATCAAGATGAGATCTATGATGAAAAAAAGGAGATTGAACGACTAAATCATGTATATAAAAAGAGACAAGTAATTCATCATGAAGAGAGGAATGTTGAATATAATTTTTGTGAAGATAGAAGTCTTCATGCACATCTGATCAGACCAGCTGGAGAACAAATCCAAGAAATTCTATAGACACCGAGCAATAGAGGGTAGAGCATTCACCGAGCATAATAGAAGAAAGATGGGGAGAAAAGGAATTGAAGAACATATTGATCAGAGAGGTATTATTGGAATAACAATAGATCTAAATATCTGAAAGTTAAATTTGTATTATTGAACATAAATTTTATTGTATTAGTTTAACCATTGATTCAAAAAATATCTTAACCAAGTGGGATTTAACCATCCTTATTGTATTGAGATACTCAAGAGTATCAAAAGGTTTTCTTGTTGACAAAATAGTGAATTCTAGGTCAAAAGAAAAACTTTTAGTTTTGAATCCTCTAACAAGGTTGCACTTAACAATGTGTTTTTAACCTTTAACAGGGTTGGGTCTTCACCGAGCTCACTTCAGAAGAGTGAAAATTTTGGGTTACCGGTCCCAAGTGGTTTTTAACTTAATAGGGTTTCCACATTAAAGTCCATGTGTCAAATGTGTATTTCTTTCATTGCATTGATAGTTTACTTTACACATTACTAAAATTGGATTGGTCGGTAAACACTAAGTTTAATTGTTGCTACTCGGTAAAGGCTAGAAAAAGATAAACAATATATCTTACCGAGCAGTATATATTTGTTAAAGTTATTTAAGGCATTCATATTGATGGACTGAAAGATAATTAGAAGATATTATATTTGTGATATAAGTTTTGGTTGAATTATTTGAATTATTTTTAAGGCCATTGATTCACCACCCCTCTCAGTTATTCTAACAATTAGTATTAGAGCTTTGGTGCTTGGAAGAGAGTTTAAAGACTTAAGCTAAAGATCAAAAGATGAGTGAAAGGGATTGGCCTAAGTTGAAAAAAGACAACTTTGCATCATGGAAAAGTAGGATAAGACTTCATCTATCTAGCATTTGAAATGATGTCATACAATACTTGGATACCAAATATGTTGCACCTACCAGACCTCTAACTATTGGTCAATCAACAGCGAAACATGAACATAATTCTATGATGATAGAACTTACTTCTTCACTATCAGATACTAAATTTGGAGATGTCAAATATTGCACCTCTACAAATAAAATGTGGGACAAAATCAAGCTAGTACATGGAGGAGACACCAATGTGCTAAGAGCTAAAGCTAAAATCCTAAGAGGAAAGTTTGATGACCTAAGAATGAAAGAAGGAGATAACATCACTCAGTACATTAGAAGAATCAAAGAAGTTGTTAATTCTATCCATGGAGTAGGAGGAGTACTTGAGGAAGAAATAGTTGTAAGTAAAATCATGAGAACCTTACTACCTATTTATGTAATTAGAGTATCTACAATTCAAGAAATGCGAGTAGTAGAAAATAAAAATGTTACTCTTGATAGTTTGATTGGTAGAATTATTTCATTTGAGATGAACAACTATGACAATAGTATCTTACCAGCTATTGAGTTTGCATTCAAATCTTCTCTGAAAATAAGCAAATCTAGTAACAAACAGACTATGAGAAATGATAGTGAAAGTGATAGTGATGAAAAAGAACTTGATGAACTTGAAACACTAATGGCTAGGAGATTACATAGAGGTAAAGGAAGATACAAAGGTAAATTACTATTGGTCAAAGAAATTGGACATTTTGCTGCTAAATGCCCTAACAAGGGAAAGGATGAAAGAAAAAATGACAGTTCTTATGAAAAGAATTTTGACAAAAGTGATGACTGAGACTACAGAAGCAACAGAAACTCTGACAGAAGAGATAACTAAGATTACAAGGACAAAGGAAAGAAGGCTTGTTACCTAGTTGAGAAAAAAGATGAAAATTCTACTACATATTTTGATGAAGATGTTGAGGCAGTATTTGTTGCTACGAAGGATGATTTAGACAAAGAATAAAGGTATGTTGAAAATGCACTCATATCTAAAGTTAGAAAAAATGATATCTAGATTATTGATAGTGGCTGTACTCATCACATGAATGGAGATAAAGAAAAGTTTGAAACTTTTGAATATTGTACTGGTGGATTAGTTAGGATGGGTAATGACTCACCTTGCCCAGTCGAAGGAAAAGGAACCATCATGTTGAATAATATGATCAGATGTGAAAATGCATATTGGGTTAAAGGAATTAACTATAATTTATTGAGTGTTTCACAACTGAACAACACAGGACACCGAGTTGCATTTGAGAACAAAAAGGCAATGATCTATAATGGAACAGGAAAGTTGATCGGTACTAGTGAACAAACAAAAGGTACTCTATTCTATCTTGATAATATTGAGACCACTTATTTATTGGCTAGAAATGAAGACATTTGGTTGTGGCATAAAAGGTTATCTCATGTGAATTTTGACAACATGGTTAGGATAAGAAAGAAAAGAAAAGTAAAAGGCTTACCAAGTATGTCAAAACCCGACCATGTTATGTGAAAGAATTGTCAAAAAGGAAAAATGACAAAGTCTAGTTTCAAGAGAAAAACATACACATCTAATCCTATTCTAGAGTTATTACATACTGAATTATGTGGACCAATGAGAACAAAGAGATATTATGGTGATAAATACTTTATTCTATTTGTTGATGACTATTCTAGGATGATTACTATTATGTTCTTAAAAAAGAAGTCTGAAGCATTTAAGATGTTCAAATGGTATAAAGAAAAATTTGAAAAACAAAGTGGAAAAGAAATGGAATGTTTAAGATCAGATAGAGAAGGATAATTTATTTCTGAAGAATTTAGTAACTTTTGTAATGAGCATGGGGTTACAAGATAGGTTTTTTCTCCAAGAACACCACATCAAAATGGGATTGCTGAAAGGAGAAATAGATCAATTGTTGATTGTGCCAGAACACTGATGATTGAAAAAGGCATCACAAAAAAACATTCTGGAGAGAAGCTGTAAGTACTGTTGTCTATACACTAAACCAAGTTTAATTGAAGAAATACTTCAATAAGATACCTTATGAGCTATGGTATGGATACACACCAAATGTGAGTTACTTTAGAATTTTTGGAAGACTATGTTATATATTGAAAGATGATAGAAATGAGAAACTTTACTCTAAAAGTGATGAAGGAAATTTATAGGATACTCTACTAAAAGAAAATCTTATAAATTTGTGAACAAATCTTTTAACTGTAACATAAAAAATAGATGTCACCAAAATGTAAGATATAAAAATGTGTTGGAAAATAAAGAAGAAAGTTTATTGAAATGTAAGGGGTAAATATGTAAGATATGTGTGGGGAGGATAAGATGTTCCTTTTATCCTTAAATACAAAAAGGAAGGATCCAAATTGATTAACCCCAAAGGAAGTATCAATGCATAAATGAATCAACCGATTGGAAATGAGAGTAAAGAGGAAGACCTTAGATTCTGTTTTATTGAAAAGAATGTGTGATAGATTTAGAAAGATTAACAACTTTAATTGAAATGAATAGGATAAAAGCACTAACCTTAGATTGCTATAGATTTGAAGAATGCTATTTTCAAGGGCCTGCACTAAGTTTCTGGAAAATCTGCAACCGGATCTGCAACAGAAACGCAAAGACAGACCAAAACCAAAAATCTTTTCTTATCTTGCCCAGTTCCAATTTTGATGCTTAAGTCAATGTCCTTTGACCCAAATTTTATGATTATGACCTAGGGCATAATTTACCTATGATTCTGACCTAAAATCTCTGACAGAAAAATTGTTTCTAGATCCTGATAGTTTGCCGAAAAGGGTATCCGAATTTGTACTCCAACTCGTTGTTCTGAACGTGTCGCTGCAAGAAAAATGGTTTTTTTTTGGGGGGGAGTGGTTTGCCTTTTTCAAACCCTAGTTTTTGAATTAACCTCAAAGTATAATTAAAATTGCATAAGTAAAACTAAGTAAATGAACAAATTCACTTTTCTTGTATGGAAACCCTTGTGGTAGATTCAAATCCGTGGATCCACAAGTATGTATGCACCAAATAGATGTAGAATGTAGAATGTAGAATGTAGGATGTCTCAAATAAATTTATTGTAGATCTTCAACACCAATCTTGAATGGATATTTGAATAGGAAGAGGCTTATAGGAATGTGGATGGAGAAATCTTTAACAAGAGGGCTCCATAGAGCTTGAATCCTTCAATGGCTACCAATGGATCTCCTTGATGAATTGAGTGCTTGAGAAGTACTTGAATGCTTGAGAATAGATGAATGCTTCAATGGATATTTATCTTGCTTCAAATCTTGCTTCTTCACCCTTAGATTTCACTTCTTAAGTCTTGGATGGTTATCAAGTCTTAGAGAAAATGAGAGGAGAAGACTTCCTTATATATGAATTTAGGGAACAATATTCTAGAGAGGCCTACATAGGATAATTAAATTCCAATTAGACCTATATCCCTAGAAGAGGACATATATTAAATATAATTTAAGAATTATTGCTCCAAAGACCGAAACAACCGATCCGGAAGTGGGAATTAACTCTTTCTGAAGCCCAATATTCAGAAACCCTAGAAACTTGAAATCTAGACCTTGGGTCAAAAAAAGGCCGATTCTAACCTAGGTCAAGGTTGAGGTCGACCTTGACCCAGAAAGGTCAATTTTGACCCTGAGGTCAAATGTCTCAATTTGCAGTTTAGGGTGCCAGAAATAGGCTGAGGAAAAGTGGTAAATGGGGCAGAATAGGGGAAAAATCCATATCCAAGTCAAAGACCAATTCAAGGCACTTGACATGACCCCAAACCACTTACTGGGAAGGAAAAACCAGTCTACAATGGTAGTGCTTCCATTTTTCAACTATACATTTAGCGCCCACTTTAGCAAGAGTATGGACTCAATACAAACTCTTGGTAAAGGAGATCATGAAGAACATATAATCTTATTGAAATAAAAAGGGACAAAGGAATCCTCAAGCCCCCAAGGACTTAAGTCTTTATCAACCCTAAGATCATGATAAGAGAGACATCGACGGTTAAGGAGAAAGAGAGAGGGTGTGATTACCTCACCCAATGAGAACTTATGTACCATTGTGTTCCACACAAGGAAACAGTGCAACTGGAAAGATGGAGTTGAACCACCTAGTGAATGTGGCTACTCACTAGTCAACCCATCAGGGAGATCCGTTCTTAAGGACACCTTCCGACCTTAAGGGATCAAAAAATTGTAAATTGAAATCGGTGGGATCAAGAGATCCATATAAATTTAAACTGGAGGGATCAAGAGATCCTATAAGGTAAAAATCCATGCTTTAAGGATTAGTCTTTAATCCATAAAGGGATAAATTTTTAAGTTTGAAAATATTTTGAACATGCATGTGTGCAAAAAGTGAGTTACGAATAAGAATATTTTTGGACCACAACATGGAGACCAAAAAGAATCAGTGCTAGCATGTTGCAGATCCAAGCGGACTACACAAGGAAAACATTTACGAACAATTGCACAAGTACAACATAACATGAAAACATCATATAGCAGAGTAAAGATACATATAGAGGAATTGTACAACATGTTTGATTCCTTTAACACCTTGTACCAACAAAGTAACAAGAGTTGTATAAAGAATATAACAAACATTTAGTAAACACATTACGGGAGAAGCATAATACAACAGGAAAACACAAAAAGGGCTACCATGAAGGAAAAGCCAATCAAGCACATCACCTACTCTCCCTATCCCAGTTTATATCATTTAGGGAAGGTGGGAAACTTGCTAGAGGGACTATATCCAGTACAACAGGAATAATAGCTAGTTACAAACAAAGATCCTCTTGAGAATCAAGTTGTTCGATACTAGGTGTAATTATCAATTGAGTTGAAAGCATATGAGGTAAATCAGTATCAAGATCAATGTTCTCATATTCATCACTAGGATCAATAGGATCATCAAGAGTATCCTCTTCATCAAGATTATTTAAAATGTGATCTAAGATGAAAATAGAATCATCATAATCATTCATCTTAACATCATTATGAACATTAAATTCTTCCAGCACATCAGGCATAGGCTGGTCAAAAGTAGGTAAAAAATTTTGAAGAATAGAGGCACGGACCCTAGCATTAGCCCAATGCTTCTTACGACATTCATTAGAATTTTTTTTACATTTCTCTTTGTTTGATACATGTTGAGGACAAGGAGGAATAACAAATGGTTCCTTCACAGGTTTTATAGGAGGATTGGTAGGATTCATAGTAGGCTGAGAAGTGACACTGGATGGTTGAGTAATAGAGCTAGTAGCAATGGATAAAGGAGGTATGGAAGGAGTGGGAAAAAGACCACAGTTAAGATATATCCGAGGCATGCTTAACTCGACAATCTTGTGATGTTTATAGGCTTGATATGAATGAAAAAGGTTATCAAGGTAAGGAGGACATGAATTAGGTTTAACTTCAATGACTAGTTTTATGAATTCAAAAATTTGTAGGCGGCGGAATGTAAGATTTTAAACATAGCAAATTTAACAGGATAAATGCATGAATTAACAAGATGAATGCACAATTTAGGATTTTTGAAAGAACAAAATATAAAGTGAAAGGAATAAATAAGAGCATAAATCACAATACTGAACATAAGGAACACTTCCCTGACTTATTTCCATATCCAAATTTGATCTGTAAATATGAGTTCCACCAGTAAAATCAAAATAGGTGCTTAAAAGTTTTTTAAATGCCCACAAATAAGGTGCTTGGAATTTGAAATTTCAATTGGACCAATCAAATCTCTTATGGTAAGTGTTGATTAAGGATAGACCAAGCAAAATGAGCAAGTTTTCATTCTAGAATTTCTTTCCAAATTGTTTGAAACCTACGACTCCGAGGTCCATGAATTGAATTGGGAAGATTATTTCTCATTCAAATTTAACACTGTAGTATAATGTAGAGAAAGCTAAATATAAACCTTATTGAGAGTGTAATTAGGAAAGGAGTGGTCAAGTAAAATCCCAATCCTTCAAACATAACCAGGTGATCAAGATTACAAACTTTGTATTGCATTTGTGGAGGGACTACTTCTAATATTCCCTATAAGTATATTTGGTGCCAAAATGATCTTTGGTGATGAGAGCTAAGAGCATATGAATTTGAAAAAAAGGTTAGAAATGGTTTTGAAGCCTCTTTTAAAAAACTTAGGAACATGAATCCAAGGCACCTTTAAAAGTGAAACTTAACCACTAAAGATCACAATGGAAGAAAATCCCCTATTTTTATAAGTGGTATAGCCATAAGGGAAGCTAGAAGAAATGTGTTTTCCAATAAAAATATTCCAAGCCTCATTGCCTTACAAAGCTCCACTAAGCCTTGTTGGAAATAAAGAAGACCAAAGCCATTGAAGTCTTTGAGAAGGTAAAACAATTCCCAAGAAATTGTGTGGAAATCCCTCCCTTACTCAAAATTAGCCTAATGTAAATCACAAATATTTTACTAATTTTCTACAAAAATCCTTAGATGGTGCCCAACACGTGATAATGGACATTAGTTACAAAAAGAACTTTCAAACAAATCTAAAACTTATTGGTAAGGGAAATTAACTTAGTGATAGTTTACTTTTTTCAACTCTATCAATTATTCTAAGATTGTATGTAAATATAATTATATGTGCTTGTATCTAGGTACATGAAGAAAGTTGCAATTGTTTCAAACTAAAAAAAATGATGCAATATGAAAGAACGCATGATATATAAAGTAGAGAAGATCAATAATCAAATAAAATGAATGGATGAAGTACATATCAACATGTCACCTATAAATGAAATTCCTAGTGATCATGAGATTAACCATAAATGAATAGATCAATTAACTCAATCCAACTATGAGGTCAAGGGTTGACCCACCGTAATTACTATCAATCAATGATAGATGATGCATTAATGACACTTGTTTACCTCAATCAAAATATATCATTATTATCTATTTAGAGTGGGAAAATTAATTATTTCATTTTGAAAGGAAACAAAGTCCACAACAATGCTTCCAAATTATTATCTATTTAGAGTGGGAAAATTAATTATTTCATTTGAAAGGAAGCAAAATCTAGAATAATGCTTTTAAATTATTATCTATTTAGAATAGGAAAATATAATTATTTCATTTTGAAAATAAGCAAAGTCCAAAACAACACCTACAAATACTAATCTCAAGCATCCAAATACTAAATCTAACAAAAAAAAAATCCAAAAATTAAATCTTATAGAAAATGTGAATATTTCTTACACACCATATTAAAGATCGCATAATGTAAATGATCCATACAATATTTTCTTCCAAACACTAAATGTAAGAGAAAAATGTGAAAATTTCTTACAAACCATATTAGAGATCACATAATATTCATAATATTTATACAAGATCGCATATGCTATAATAAAACTTGATTTTTAAGTGTATAGTAGAGGCATGCTCACTTTTCAGATTGCCATTGCACAATCATAAGAAATCAGCGAAGGATGGGAAGATCATGCATTCAAATTCCATAATCATCAGAAAACCTAATTTATATTAAAGTATGCAGAGAGTTTGAAGGTCACAGATATGAAAGGCAGAGTAGATTTGAAGCGATAGACAAGGAGATTAGATCAGTGCTCCATCATTTTCTTATGGGTGCAAAATAAATAGCACTTGGCCTATGAAAAGGCAATGCAAAAGTATGGAAATTGGCTTGGAGTCATCCAACACCTTGACAAAATAGGGAGTTTCAGGAAGGGAGGCATTGGAAGGACCAAGGGAAAAGAGATAGGAGCCTTGGAAGCTTTAGGAAGATGAGAGGTTAAAAGAAAGAGCCTTTTTTTGTCAAATGGGAAGGGAATAGTGATGTGAAATCCAAGATTATTCACTGGTGGAAGGAGAGATGGGGGAAGGAGTGCTGGCATACCACTTGGCTAAAGATTCCTTTACAATTGAATGTAGTTCCCCAGATCAGAAAACAGAGATAATGGGATTGGGTATGATAATGATGGATGAAGATGGGTTCTTCATCAAAGATTGGGATCCAATGTTCGATCCCTTCAAACAAAAAATGGGATTAACCCCAAGCTAGATCAGGTTATGCAATTTGCCCACTGAATACTAGAAACCAGAAGCCCTAAAACACATTGGAGAAGAATTGGGCATCTTAATTAAAATAGATGAAGACATAGCTATGAGGGGGAACATATCATCAGCAAGGATTTGCGTGGAGGTAGACCTGGATGGAGGTTGTTGGGAAGAGCTGGAGATTTTGGCAAAAATAGGGATGTGGATTAAGAAAATTATACTTGAAAAATATTCGGTGAAATTGGGTCCTTTGTGTTAGTTCTTTTTCTTGTTGATCGCTTGTATACCCATGGCTCAGGTATATTCATCTATAGGCCCACACTTGATGAACTATAAATGATTAAATGTTTGAATATTATAAGATGATGATCACCGAGCTGCAAATGTGAATGCAAGACATTAAATCAGTTTTGTATTATATTGTCATTGATGTCAACTTGATATGTTTTGATTGGTCATTTACATATTGTCATAAAATTAAAAGAGTTGAAGGGAAAAAGTTTATGTGGTTGGTAAAAGTTAAAAGTTCAGTATACACGGAGTGATAGTAAACACCGATGGACAGTGCACACTGAGGCACAGAGAATGCTAAGGAGTTCACAATATATATCAGGCACTACAGTAACCGAGCAAGAGCTATTTATCAAGCATATCTGGAGTGGTCACCGAGCATAACTAAAGTTGTTACCGAGTGTAATTGAAGTCAATGGACGAGCTAACTAAAGTTGATCACCGATTAGAACTGAAGATAAAGAATGAAAAAAACACTTACATGACAGGAGCTATATTTAGATTGACTGGTTGATTGCTTTATTCTTATTGATAAGTTGAATTAAAGAAAACCAGAGATTTAAATCATGTTTTATTCACAGATAACAAGGAGAGATTTGTGGAATAAAACTGAAGGAGAGCTTTACTGATTAAATCAAGAATGCCGAGTTTTATGGGTCAAGAAGTGATCTATGATGAAAACAAGGAGATTGAACTGCTAAATCATGTCTATATAAAGATAAAAGTAATTCATTATGAAGAGAGGAATGCTGAATATAATTTTTGTGAAGATAGAAGGCTTCACGGAGATCTGATCATACCGGTTGAAGAACAGAGCCAAGAAATTCTGCAAACACCGAGCTAAAGAGGGAAGAACATTCACCGAGCATAACAGAAGAAAAAAGGGGAGAAAAGGAATTGAAGAGAATATTTGATGCAGGAGAATCTTGGGTCCTTGGCAATCCTGCTCAACCAAAAATATGTTTTCTTCATTCCTTAGTCTGTTCTCTGTTGCTCGACATGTCTGTTCTCTATTTCTCGGCATGTTTGTTCTCTGTTGCTCAGCATGCTTGCCAAGTATCTCAGTCATTTTTGTGTTCTATTGCTCGTCTCTTCTTTGGCCGAGGTGTTCTGTTGCTTGGTCATACCTATGCCAAGATGGTTTATTTGGGAGTTGGTGTTGGTGGCCGAATTCTTTATTTAATTTTTGTAGCTGGGATCTATCTTGGGATCTGTGTGGACCTAAATCTGGGTCTCTTGTTTGTATTTGAGCACTGACCTCTTTGGTGGACTCTGGTATATATTATTTTTTATGTTCTTAGTTTGGGAGCAAGTCTTAGGGAAAAAAGAAAAATGTTAAGCTATTAAAGATCTAAGATCTCTGTTGTAAGAAGATCAAATTGTAATACATTTCTTTGTATATGGCCGTAACCAGGAAGGGCTTACAACTTGGCATGTATTGAGTTTGATAATTTAATGATAAAGATCTCTTTGTTTCTCCTCTCCCAATGTTTTTTTGTGTTCATTCCACATTGCATTCGCAAGCTGGTTAGTTTTGGGTGTGCCTTGGCCCCGTAACCATCATCCCTTACATCAGGTGGTATCAGAGCGAGTTGAGATCTGTGGTTCCTTCTTGTAAACTCTAAAGATATTTTTTGTAGGGTGGCAGGTTGCAATCTGACCTATAATTGCAGAGAGTTTCAAGATGGTTCATGGGAGAGGAAATAATGATCAAGGTCTGGCTGATATGCTTAGATAGATGGCTGCAATATTGGAAGCTATTGAAATAGCCCAGCGCAGAGGAAGACATCTTGAATATGTTAGTGATGATGAATTTGAAGAGGCTCAAGGTTAAGCTGCACCTACACCTGTGATGGACCAAGAAGAAGAGAGATTCTTGAGACCCTTGACAAGTCTGAAATCCACACCTTAGTTCAATCCTCCTGAGTACAGTGGAAAATTGGATTCTGATGAATTGATCAACTGGATCACTGAGATGGAAAAATATTTTGAACATGAGAATGTTGCAGAAAATAAAAAGGTTAAGATTGCAAGCACAAAATTGAAAGGTCATGCATCCTTATGGTGGGAACATCTAAAATTGGACAGAAAGAAGAAAGGTAAAGACAAAATCAAGGTATGGGTTAAGATGGTTAACAAATTGAAAGGAAAATTTCTACCTTGTGATTATCAGATTAACCTAGTTCAGAGAATGCAAAGTTTGAAGAAGAAAGATAAATTAGTCAAAGACTATACTAAAGAATTATATAGATTGGACATCAAATCTAGACATGTTGAAGATGAAGTGGAAAGAATTGCAAGATATTTGAATGGATTGAGAAGTTCCATACAAGATGAGATTAGTTTGGTTAAAATGGAAGGTATTGAAGAGGCATATCAATTTGACCTAAAAGCTGAAGAAAATTTGAACAGAAGATATGAAAAAAGACAAAGAGGCAGAGGTGCTAGATTCCCTAGAGGAAGAGGTAGATCTCATGGTGAAAATAGTAGATCTGAACTAGACAAGTCAAATACAGACACATCTCAAGACAAAGGCAAGATTGAATGGAAAGGTGGAAATTCATACAAAGGAAGAGGTAATTATTCCAGAGGTGGATATAGTAGAAGAGGGCTCCAAGTAACTTGTTATAATTGTGGTGAAGGACACAAATCCTTTGAATGTACACATGCAATAAAGAAAGGTGGTAGCAGTAGAAGAAATGATTTGGTTCAAGAAGAGTCATCGAATGAACCTGAGAATCTCATGATCCAAAGGATATTATGGAGTGAGAAGGATAAACAAGATCTGATCAGAAATTTTTTATTCAAAACTAGATGTAGAGTTGCAGACTGTTAGTAATAAATGAGAGGGGGGGTGAATCAGTGGGCTCAAACAATTATCCAATTTAAACTTTAATCCACCAATTAATACTTCTCAAATTATTAAGTCCCAAAAAGATGCATGCCTTTGAAATATTTGAAATAAATAACTGTCTATTGGTTTACCTTGTCTGTCCTGTATCTCCTTGATAACCGATAAGCAGTAAACTATATTTACCGATACTTAGTAAATATGCAGAGTATACTAGCCAATCCATAAATGCATATGTAGAATGTAAAACACTAAAGTAATTAACCATACACACATAACACAAGGATTTTAATGTGGAAGCCCTATTAAGGGAAAAACCACTGGGACCAGTACCCCAAATTTTCACTCTTCTGAAGTGAGCCCTATTAGGAGCCAACCCTGTTAAAGGTTACAAACACACTATTAAGTGCGACCTTGTTAGAGGATTTTCAATACATAGGTTTTCACTAAGTATCTGGCATCTACACTACCATCCTTGAATCAGTCTCATGATTGTCAATAGGCTTTATGCAAAATCTTAGTACCATCCTTGAATCAACCTCCTTCTTAGACTGTCAATAGGATTTAGGTAAGACTAGTGCTACTATCATGAGTCAACCTTCTAGTAATCTATTAGGATATACCTCAACTACAAAATATTTTTAAGTCCTGCTCTGTTAAGAGACTTTAATGCTTCAATGGTTAAACTGGAATAAAATGACCTGTTTCTAATGCAACTTAATTGCAGATTTTTAGATCTATTTACTTACAATATATTTCTGATCAATGTATCAATACAATTCCTTTGTGCTCAACGCTTTATGCTCTTGTGATGCTGTGCTTCTCTGTCCGTCGGTGTCTATAGAATTCTTTAGCTCTCCCTTAGCTTGATTGATCAGGACTGCATGAAGATAATCCTTCATCAGTTTCTCTTCAGTATCTTCTATCAATTCACTCCCCCATGTATCTAATTGCTTCTTGACCACTTTGGAATGAATTATGCTAGTCTCTTAAGTAGACATGATTTTCCTTAATTCTAGGTTCTTTGATTCTTGATTCTTGGCGATAAAAATAATCCAACCAAATTGATTTATGGCTTTAACTTCTGATTTATTTCGTAGTTATCTTCTTGCCAACTGTACAAATCACTTACTTAACTCTGGTCGAATAAAACAAATAAAACAACTAGTTAATTCTATCCTTTAGCTCTGCTAGCTAGATATTTTGTCATTTTCTTATCTCTTTATTCCGTCAGTCAATTCTGTAGTTCATCGCCGGTGACAACTGCCAGTTCCGTCAGTGTCGCTTCAGTTAGCTTCAGGATCTCCATCCGTCGGGCATCATTGGATCTTTGTTCATCAGGAAACATTGGATCTTTTCTTTTTGGGCATCATGTGATTCTGCTTCGTCAGGAAACACTGTCTTTTGCTCATTGGGCATCATTGTGACTTTAATCTCTGTCTTTACCGATGGTGTGCACTCCGCCGGTGTTGTCTGTCACTTAGTGAATACTAGACTTTTATGCATTGCTGGAACCATAACCTTTGTTCCATTGGTTCTTTGAAGTCTTTGGCATGATCATACAGATGATATCAAGTTTATATCAATGAAAATACAAACCATTAACTGATTTAATGTCTTGCATCATCTTCAACTTAATATAGTCAATCACTTAATTAGTTATATGTCATCAATCTCTCCCTTTGGCATTGATGGCAATATGCTATATTATCACACTATACTTTTTCTAATACAATATGAAATACAGTTGTTGAGATTCATCAAATTTCCAAACAGTTGCTTTGATAACTGATAAAATGTCTGACCGCTAGTAAGCTCTGTGTAAACTTAGATTTGATTCTTGCAGCTTTCCATTTTCTACTTCTGATGTGTTGTGACCTCTGTTGGTGTCAATTTTTTGACTTTTCTTCATCTTTGATGTCGCTGTCTTTTATTTGCAACTTTTATACAAATACTCTCCCTTTGGATATGATCACTCCCTGTTTGGGGTAATCTGATAATGAATAGTTTCTGATGATAATATGAAAACATTCTCTCCCTTTGACAACAATGCCAAACAAATATTGTACAAATATTTGACATTCTGTCAACTAAATCCTTCTTTCCATAATATATTCCTTGAATTTCCCTTATCCATTGTCAATATAACTGTCTTCTCTAGTGCTTGGTTGTGATATATACCTTTCTGCATACAGATGTAGCATTGAAGTTCAGCTTCTGCTTGCATCAATCATGATTGATATTCTGATAATATATGGTTGATGCAACCTTCAGTCTTTTTAGTGACTGTTAGACATGGGTTTGACCCCTAGTCTCTTTCTCAGGTACTCAAATGTATCCTTGGGTAGTGGCTTGGTAAATATATTAGCCAATTGTTCTTTTGATTGCACATATTCAAGTATCACCTCTTTTTCTTGGACTTGTTCTCTCAAATAATGATACTTGATGGCAATGTGTTTAGTCTTCACATGCATGAGTAGCTTCTTTGAAATATTTATTGTACTGGTGTTATCATAATAAATAACTAATGGTTCTTTGATCTTCATATGCATACCTTCCAGTAGCTGTTTGATCCATGCAATATTTGAGCAGTTTGCAGCAATAGCAACATATTCTGCTTCTGTAGTAGACTGAGAGATGCATCCTTGCTTCTTGCTAATCTATGTGATAAGTTTGTCACCCATAAAGAATGCTCCTCCAGTTGTTCTCTTCCGGTCATCAAGATTCCCAGCCCAATCAGCGTCGGTAAACACTTTTAGTTCAAATTTGCCTTCTCTTCTATACCATAAGCCAAACTCCTCAGTATTCTTCAGATATCTTAGTATTCTTTTCATAGCAGTTATATGTGATTCCTTGGGGTTAGCAGAAAATCTAGCAATAATTCCTACTACATGTGCAATATCTGGTCTAGTGTGTACAATATACATGAGTTTTCCTATCATGGATTTGTATAGAGTCTGATTTACCTCTATTGTCTTGTCTTCTTTTGTTAATTTGCATCCAGTAGCCATCGGTGTTCCAACAGGTTTGGAATCTTCCATCTTAAATATTTTTAGAACCTCTTTGATGTATTTGGACTGTGTAATGAAAATACCTTCACTTTGTTGAATGATCTACAGACCAAGAAAGAACTTGATCTCTCCAAACATAGAAATCTCAAATTCCTTGCTCATCTCATTAG
>MU228438.1:1323833-1338054 GCA_018584345.1 Thuja plicata
CCGATACTCAGTAAATATGTAGAGTATACCAGTCAATCCATAAATGCATATGTAGAATGTAAAACACTAAAGTAATTAACCATACACACATAACACAAGGATTTTAATGTGGAAACCCTGTTAAGGGGAAAACCACTGGGACCGGTACCCCAAATTTTCACTCTTCTGAAGTGAGCCCTGTTAGGAGCCAACCTTGTTAAAGGTTACAAACACATTGTTAAGTGTGACCTTGTTAGGGTATTTTCAATACATAGGTTGTCACTAAGTATTTGGCATCTACGCTACCATTCTTGAATCAGTCTCATGACTATCAATAGGCTTTATGCAAAATCTTACTACCATCCTTGAATCAGCCTCCTTCTTAGACTGTCAATAGGCTTTAGGTAAGATTGGTGCTACTATAATGAGTCAACCTTCTGGTAATCTATTAGGATATACCTCAATTACAAAATATTGTTAAGTCCTGCTCTGTTAAGAGACTTTAATGCTTCAATGGTTAAACTGAAACAAAATGACCTGTTTCTAATGCAACTTAATTGCAGATTTTTAGATCTATTTACTTACAATATCTTTCTGATCAATGTATCAATACAATTCTTTTGTGCTCAACTCTTTCTACTCTTGTGATGTTGTGCTTCTCTGTCTATCAGTGTCTGCAGAATTCTTTAGCTCTCCCTCAGCTTGATTGATCAGGACTGCATGAAGTTAATCCTTCATCAGTTTCTCTTCAGCATCTTTTATCAGTTCACTCCCCCGTGTATCTGATTGCTTCTCGACCACTTTAGAATGAATTATTCTAGTCTCTTAAATAGACATGATTTTCCTTAATTCTAGGTTCTTTGATTCTTGATTCTTGGCGTTAAAAATAATCCAGCCAAATTAATTTATGGCTTTAACTCTTGATTTATCTCGTAGTTAGCTTCTTGCCAACTGTACAAATCACTTACTTAACTATGGTTGAATAAAAAAAATAAAACAACTAGTTAATTCTATCCTTTAGCTGTGCTAGCTAGATATTTTTTCATTTTCTGATCTCTCTATTTCATCAGTCAATTCTGTAGTTCATCACCGGTGACAACTGCCAGTTCTATCGGTGTCACTTCAGTTAGCTTTGGGATCTCTGTCCGTTGGGCATCATTGGATCTTTGTTCATCGAGCAACATTGGATCTTTTCTCATCGGGCAACATTGGATCTTTTCTTGTTGGGCATCATGTGATTTTGCTTCGTCGGGCAACACTATCTTCTGCTCATCGGGCATCACTGTGACTTTAATCTCTGTCTTTACCGATGGTGTGCACTCTGCCAGTGTAGTTTGTCACTTAGTGAATACTAGAGTTTTATGCATTGCTGGAAGCATAACCTTTGTTCCATTTTTTCTATGAAGTCTTTGGCATGATCATACAGATGATATCAAGTTGACATCAATGACAATACAAACCATTAACTAATTTAATGTCTTGCATCATCTTCAACTTAATATAGTCAATCATTTAATCAGTTATATGTCATCAGCAGACAAGGTTTGGAAGGTCATTGTTGATAGTGGAAGCTTAGAAAATATAGCATATGAAGATATGGTTACTGAATTGCAGTTGAAAAGGATGAAGCATCCAAAACCCTATCAGATCTCATGGATCAAAGATGAGCATACATTAATGGTGAGTGAACAATGTTTTGTAAATCTGCAAATAAGGTATTATGTGATATTATGCCAATGGATTGTTGTCATATTTTGTTGGGTAGACCTTGGCAATGTGATAGACATGCTATACATGATGGGATATTGAATAGATACTCTATTTGGGTTGATGGTAAGAAGCAAATTTTGTTACCTTTAATTGAGGAATCTACTGGAGAATTATGTACATATGTGAAAGTTTGTCTGATGGAAGGTAGAAATTTTGTTAAGGATTTGAAAAAAGATAATATTTGTTATGCTTTGATTCCTAACAAACCAAGTAAGCATGCAGAAGATGACATACCTATAGAAGTTGAAAAGTTACTGACTGAATACAAAGAAATCATTTCAGATAATGTACCTAATGGTTTGCCACCAATCAGAGATATCAGTCATTATATGGATCTGACTCCTGGAGGTATTTTACCAAACAAAGCACCACATAGGTTAACACCTACTAATAATGAAGAGCTTAATCGACAAGTTCATGAATTTCTGAACAAAGGTTTGATCTGAGAAAGTTTGATTCCATGTGTAGTACCTACTCTGTTGGCATCTAAAAAGAATGGAGAATAGAGAATGTGCACTGATTCCAGAGAAAAATTTTGATTCCATGTGTAGTACCTACTCTGTTGGCATCTAAAAAGAATGGAGAATAGAGAATGTGCACTGATTCCAGAGAAATAAACAAGATCACAGTGAAGTATAGGTTTCTTATACCAAGAATGGATGACATAATGGATTGTTCGAGTGGAGAAAAGTATTTTACCAAAATTGATTTGAAGAGTGGGTATCATTAGATCAGAATAAGAGAAGGTGATGAATGGAAGACTGCTTTCAAGATAAAGGAAGGGTTGTATGAGTGGTTTGTTATGCCTTTTGGTTTAACTAATGCACCTAGTACATTTATGAGACTGATGAATGAAGTTTTGAAGAAATTCTTGAATAAGTGTGTGATTGTATACTTGGATGATATTATGATATTTAGTAAGACCAGAGAAGAACATCTAATACATATAAGACAAGTGTTGCAGAGATTAAAAGAAGAAAAGTTGCTGATAAATATGAAGAAATGTTCCTTCATGAAAGAAGAGCTTGTGTATTTGGGTTTTGTGATTTCAGCTGATGGTTTGAAGATGGATCCAAAAAATATTGAAGCTATATTGAATTGGCCTACACCTGAGAATGTTACAGAGGTAATATCATTTCATGAATTGGCAAATTTTTACAGAAAGTTTATCAGAAATTTCAGTTCTGTTTGCCATGCTATGACTGCAACAATAAGAGGTGACAAAAGAGAATTAAAAAGGACAGATAGAGCTGATAAGAGTTTTGAAGCTTTGAAGTTGAAGGTTGCTAAATTACCTATGCTAGCCTTACCTGATTTCAATAAGGTATTTCAAGTTGAATGTGATGCAAGTGGAAGTGCGATTGTAGCTGTATTAACTCAAGAAGGTAAACCTGTTGCTTTTTCTAGTGAAAAGTTGAATGATGCAAAGAGAAAATATTTTGTCTATGATAAAGAATTCTATGCTATTGTGCAAGCTATGAAGAAATGGAGACATTACTTGATGCCAAATGAATTTGTGTTGTATACTGATCATAAGGCTTTACAATATTTGGGTAGTCAAAACAAGTTGAATCAAAGACATATGAAATGGGTAGAGTATTTGCAGAGCTTGAAATTTGTGATTAAGCAAAAGAGTGGAGTATATAATAGAGTTGTTGATGCATTGAGTAGAATAAGATCTTTGTTGACTGAAATGAGAATTGAAGTTCTTGGTTTTGATGACATGAAGCATTTGTATGAAGATGATCCCAATTTTTCAGCGCAGTGGAGAGTGTGCAGAGCACCTAATACAAATCAATCAAGTAAGTATGAAGACTTTTATTTAGGAAGATATGTTGTTTAAAGGCATTCAGTTATGTATACCAAGAGGTTCAATGAGAACTAATATGATAGAGGAGAAACATAGTAGTGGATTGGCTAGACACTTTGACATTGATAAAACATTGAGTTTGCTGAAGGAGAGATACTTTTGGCCTCAGTTGTATAAAGATGTTCAAAAATTTGTAAGAAGTTGTGGAGTCTGTCAAGTTGCAAAGGGAGTAAGTCAGAACACTGGTTTTTATACACCTATTACTATTCCTAAGAAACCTTGGAATGATATCAGCATGGATTTTGTTCTTGGCTTACCTAGGACAGTAAGAGGTAACAATTCTATATTTGTTGTTGTGGATAGATTTTCCAAGATGACACATTTTATACCATGTAGGAAAACATCAGATGCAGTGCATATAGCAGATCTTTTCTTTAAAAAGATTGTCAGATTGCATGGATTACCAAAGAGTATCATCTCTGACAGAGATAGTAAGTTTGTAAGCTATTTTTGGAGAACACTTTGGAAGAATTTGAATACTGAGTTGAAATTTAGCTATACATTTCATCCACAGACTGATGGACAAACATAAGTTGTGAACATAAGTTTGGGTAACTTGTTGAGATGTTTAGTTGGAGACACACCAAGCAATTGGAATTTGATGTTGGCACAAGCAGAGTTCTCATATAATAGTTCAGTAAAAAAAAGTACTAGAAAGACACCTTTTGAGATTGTTCATGGCACACAACCTAGAGGTATATCAGATTTGAGAGACATTGTTGGTGAAGAGAAAAGAAGTACTGAAGTAGAGGAATTTGCAAAATTCATGAAAACATTACATGAAGATGTGAAACAAAAGCTAGAAAAAGTAATCATAAATACAAAGATGATGCAGACAGATCAAGAAGACATAAGACATTCAAAGTTTGTGATGTTGTGATGGTTCATTTGAAGAAAGGAAGATTTCATATTGAAACATATGGGAAACTGAAGATGAAGAAGATTGGTCCTTGTAAAATACTGAGAAGATTTGACAGTGGAAATGCTTATGAAGTTGAACTACCTGATGACATGGATATATCACCTATATTCAATATTTTAGACTTCTATGAATATCATGAATCTAATGAATAAGTGACAATACCAAGTTATTATCCTAAGAAGCAGATAGAGGAAGCTGAGAAGATCTTGAAACAAAGAGTTTGCAGAAGTACAAGAGGAAAAGAATACATGAAATATCTGGTAAAGTGGAAAAAAAATTGATTGAGGACTCATCTTGGATTTCTCAATCTAAGTTGGATTCATTTTAGGTTGGACCTAATACATGATTTGGGGAATCATTTATTTTCAACCCCAGGTGTCTGATGTAGGATCATCTTGGGTCCTTGGCAATCCTGCTCAACAAAAAATATGTTTTCTTCATTCCTTAGTCTGTTCTCTGTTGCTCGACATGTATGTTCTCTATTGCTCAAAATGTATGTTCTCTATTGCTTGACATGTTTGTTCTCTATTTCTCAGCATTCTTTCCAAGTAGCTCGGTCATGTTTGTGTTATGTTGCTCGGCTCTTCTTTGGCTGAGGTGTTCTATTGCTCGATCGTACCTATGTCAAGCTAGTTTATTTGGGAGTTGGTGTTGGTGGTCGACTTATTTATTTAATTTTCATAGCTGGGATATTTCTTGGGATCCGTGTGGACCTAAATATGGGTCTCTCCTTTGTATTCAAGCACCAACCTCTTTGGTAGAATCTGGTATATATTCTTTTATATGTTCTTAGTTTTGGAGCAAGTCTTAGCGAAAGAAGGAAAAAGTTAAGATATTAAAGATCTGAGATCTCTGTTGTAAGAAGATCGAATTGTAATAAATTTCTTTGTATATGGCTGTAACCAGGAAGGCCTTATAGCCTGGCATGTATTGAGTTTGATAATTTAATAATAAAGATCTCTGCATTTATCCTCTCCTACTGTGTTGTTGTGTTCATTCCGCATTGTATTTGCAAGCTGGTTGGTTTTAGGTGTGCCTTGGCCCCGTAACCATCCTCCCTTGCATCAATATTGATTAGAGAGGTATTATTGGAATAACAATAGATCTAAATATCTGCAAGTTAAATTTGTATTATTCAACAGATCTTTTATTGTATCAGTTTAACCCTTGATTCAGAAAATCTCTTAACCGAGTGGGATTTAACCATCTTTATTGTATTGAGATACTCAAGAGTATCAAAAGGTTTTCTTGTTGACAACATAGTGAATTCTACATCAAAAGACAAACCATTAGTTTTGAATCGTCTAACAAGGTCACACTTAATAGTGTGTTTGTAACCTTTAATAGGGTTGGGTCTTCAGCGAGCTCACTTCACAAGAGTGAAAATTTTGGGCTACCGGTCCCAAATGAATTTCCCTTTGCATGGTTTCCATATTAAAATCCACGTGTCAAATGTGTATTTCTTTCATTGCATCAATAGTTTACTTTACACATTACTAAAACTGGATTGGTCGGTAAACACTAAGTTTAAATGCTGCTACTCGGTAAAGGCTAGAAAAAGATAAATAGTATATCTTACCAACCAGTATATATTTGTTAAAGTTATTTAAGGCATTCATCTAGATGGATTGAAAGATAATTTTAATATATTATATTTGTGATATAATTTTTGGTTGAATTATTGGAATTATTTTTAAGGCCACTGATTCACCCCTCCTCTCAATTATTCTAACAATTGGTATCAGAGCTTTGGTGCTTGGAAGAGAGTTTAAAGACTTAAGCTAAAGACAAAAAGATGAGTAAAAGGGATGTGCGTAAGTTGAACAAAGACAACTCTGCATCATGGAAAAGTAGGATAAGACTTTATCTATCAGGTATTGGAAATGATGTCACACAATACTTGGATACCAAATATGTTGTACCTATTGGACCTCTAACTATTGGCAATCAACAAAGAAACATGAACACAATTCTATGATGATAGAAATTGCTTCTTTACTATCAGATGCTAAATAGGAAGATGGAAAATATTGCACATCTACAAGGAAAATGTGGGACAAAATCAAGCTAGTACATGGAGGAGACACCAATGTGCTGAGAGCTAAAGCTAAAAGCCTAAGAGGAAATTTTGATGACCTAAGAATGAAAGAAGGAGAGAATATCACTCAGTACAGTAGCAGAATCAAAGAAGTTGTTAATGCTATCCGTAGAGTAGGAGGACTACTTGAGAAAGAAACAGTTGTAGGTAAAATTATGAGAACCTTACTCCCTATTTATGCTATTAGAGTATCTGCAATTCAAGAAATGAGAGCAGTAGAAAATAAAAATGTTACTCTTGATAGTTTAATTGGTAGACCTATTTCATTCGAGATGAACAACTATGACAATAGTGTCTTACCAACTATTGAGTCTGCATTCAAATCTTCTCTAAAAATAAGCAAATATAGTAACAAACACACTATGAGAAATGACAGTGAAAGTGATAGTGATGAAGAAGAACTTGATGAACTTGAAGCACTAATGGATAGGAGATTACATAGAGGTAAAGGATGATACAAAGGTAAATTACCATTGGTCTATTTTAATTGAAAAGAAATTGTAAATTTTGCTACTAGATTCCCTAACAAGAGAAAGGATGAAAGAAACAATGACAGATCTTATGAAAAGAAGTTTGACAGAAGTGATGACCGAGACTACAGAAGAACCGACACTCTAACAGAAGAGATAACCGAGATTACAAGGACAAAGGAAAGAAGGCTTGTTACCTAGTTGAGAACAAAGCTGAAAATTCTACTATAGATTCTGATGAAGATGTTGCGATAGTATTTGTTGCTATGAAGGATGATTTAGATGAAGAAGAAAGGTATGTTGAAACTACAATCATATCTAAAGTTAGAAAAAATGATGTTTGGATTATTAATAGTGGCTATACCCATCACATGACTGGAGATAAAGAAAATTTTGAAACTTTTGAATATTGTAATGGTGGATCAGTTAGGATGGGTAATGACTCACCTTGCCCAGTTGAAGAAAAAGGAAACATCATGTTGAAAAATTTGATTAGATGTGAAAATGCATATTGGGTGAAAGGACTTAACTATAATTTATTGAGTGTTTCACAACTAAACAACACAGGACACCGAGTTGCATTTGAGAACTAATAGGAAATGATCTATAATAGAATATGAAAGTTGACCGGTACTAGTGAACAAACAAAAGGTAATCTATTCTATCTTGATAATATTGAGACCACTTGTTTATTGGCTAGAAATGAAGATGTTTGGTTGTGGAATAAAAGGTTATGTCATGTGAATTTTGACAACATGGTTAGGATAAGAAAGAAAATAAAAGTAAGAGGCTTACCTAGTATGTCAAAACCCAACCATGTTATGTGAAAGAATTGTCAAAGAGGAAAAATGAAAAAGTCTAGTTTCAAGACAAAAATATACACATCTAATGCTATTCTAGATTTATTCCATACTTACTTATGTGGACCAATGAGAACAAAGAGATATTATGGTGATAAATACATTATTCTATTTGTTGATGACTATTCTAGGATGATGATTGTTATGTTTTTTAAAAAGAAGTCTAAAGCATTTAAGATGTTCAAATGGTATAAAGAAAAAGTTGAAAAACAAAGTGGAAAAGAAATGAAATGTTTAAGATTAGATAGGGGAGGAGAATATATTTATGAAGAATTCACTAAATTTTGTAATGAGCATGGAATTACAAGATAGGTTTCGGCACCAAGAACACCATTGCAAAATGGGATTGTTGAGAGGAGAAAAAGATCAACTGTTGATTGTGCCAGAACACCGATGATTGAAAAATGCATCACACAAACATTCTAGAGGGAAGCTGTAAGTACTGCTATCTATACACTAAACTAAGTTTAATCAAATAAATACACCAATAAGGTACCTTATGAGCTATGGTATGGATACATACCAAATGTGAGTTACTTTAGAATTTTTGGAAGACAATGTTATATATTGAAAGATGATAGAAATGAGAAACTTGACTCTAAAAGTCATTAAGGAAATTTATAGGATATTCTACTAAAATCAAAGCTTATAAATGTCTGAACAAATCTTCTAACTATAACATAAAAAATAGATGTCACCAAAATGTAAGATATAAAAATGTGTTGCAAAATAAAGAAGAATGTTTATTGATATGTAAGGAGTAAATATGTAAGCTATGTGTGGGGAAGATTAGATAATCCTTTTATCCTTAAATAAAAAAAGGAAGGATCCAAATTAATTAACCCCAAAGGAAGGATCAATGCATAAATGAATCAATCAATTGGAAATGAGAGTAAAGAGAAAGATTTTGTTTTATAGAAAAGAATGTGTGATAGATTTAGAAAGATTAAGAACTTTAATTGAAATGAATAGGAGAAAAGTACTAACCTCAAAATTCTATAGATCTGAAGAATGTTGTTTTTGGGGGTCTACACTAGGTTTCTGGAAAATCTGTAGCCAGATCTAGAACAAAAATGTAGAGACAGACAAAACCTAGAAATATTTTTCTGATCTAGATCAGTTTCAATTTTGACGCTAAACTCAATGTTACCTTTGACCCAGAATTTCTGATTCTAACCTATGGAAAAATCAACCTCTAATTTTGACCTATGATAGAATTGACCTCTGATTTTGACCTAAAATATCTGAAAAAAAATATGTTTCTGGATCCTAATAGTTTTTGGAAAAGGGTATCCAAATTTGCACTCCAACTCGCTATTCCGAACTTGTCCCTACAAGAAAAATGGTTTGTTTGTTGTGGAGGAGGGGTTTGCCTTGCTCAAACCCTACGTTTGGAATTAACCTCAAAGTATAATTGAAATTGCTTAAGTAAAACAAATTAAATGAATAAATTAACCTTGATTGTATGGAAACCCTTGTGGCGGATTTGAATCCATGGATCCACAAGTATGTATGCACCAAATAGATGTAGAATGTAGAATGTAGAATTTAGGATGTCTCAAATAAATTTCTTGTAGATCTTCAACACCAATCTTGAATGGATCTTTGAATAGGAAGAGACTTGGAGGAATGTGGATGGATAAATCTTCAACAAGAGGGCTCCATAGATCTTGAATCCTTCAATGGCTACCAATGGATCTCCTTGATGAATTGAGTGCTTGAGAAGTGCTTGAATGCTTGAGAATAGATGAATGCTTCAATGGATATTTAGCTTGCTTCAAATCTTTCTTCTTCACCCTTAAATTTCACTTCTTAAGCCTTAGATGGTTATCAAGTCTTAGAGAAAATGAGAGGAGAAGACTTCCTTATATATGAATTTAGGGTACAATCTTTTAGAGAGGCCTACATAGGAGAATTAAATTCCAATTAGACCTATATCCCTAGAAGAGGACCTATATTAAATATAATTTAAGAATTGTTTCTTTGAAGACCGAAATAGCCAACCCAGAAGCGGGAATTAAATATTTCTGAAGCTCGATATTTGGAAACACTGGAAACTTGAAATCTGGACCTTGGGTCAGAAAAAGGTTGATTCTGACCTAGGTCAAGGTCAAGGTCAACCTTGACCTAGAAAGGTCAATTTTGAGCCTGAGGTAAAAAGTCTCAATTTACAGTTTAGGGTGCCAGAAACAGGCTAGAGAAAAGTGGGAAATGAGGTAGAACAGGGGAAAAAGCCAGATCTAAGTCAGAGACCCATTCAAGGCACTTGAAATGACCTCAAACCACTTACTCAAAAGGATAAACCAGTCTACAATGGAAGTGCTTCCATTTTCCAACAATACATTTAGCCCCCACTTTAGCAAGAGTATGGATTCAATACAAATTCTTGGTAAAGGAGATCATGAAGAAAATATAATCTTATTGAAATCAAAAGGAACAAAGGAATCCTCAAGCCCCCAGGGACTTAAGTATTATCAACCCTAAGATCATGATAAGAGAGACATCGCTAGTTAAGGAGAAATAGAGAGAGGGTGTGATTACCTTTCCCAATGAGAACTTATGTGCCATTGTGAACCATACAAGGAAACAGTGCAACTGGAAAGATGGAATTGAACCACCTAGTGAATGTCGCTACTCACTAGTCAACCCATCAGGGAGATGCGGCCTTAAGGACACCTTCCAACCTTAAGGGATCAAAACATTGTAAATTGAAACTGGAGGGATCAAGAGATCCATATAAATTTAAACTGGAGGGATCAAGGTAAAAATTCATGCTTTAAGGATTAGTCTTTAATCCATAAAGGGAGAAATTTTTAAGTTTGAAAATATTTTGAACGTGCATGTGTGCAAAAAGTGAGTAGAATGCATGCCCCTACATTAAAGTCATTGCTAACACTTTAATAGGAGAAATGACTTTAACAGAAACATAAACAAATCCACTAATTACATTTCCACTATGAGATGCCCGCAAATGAAGACAAACCAAGGGAAATACCACTTAAACACACAAAGAACACAAAAGGGATCTACCTACTATGGGGTCAGTATGATCATAAGATAATATGTATAGAGAGATATGATATTATTGCAAATGAATTCACATCATTCCCCAAAGAAAGTAGAACTACAATCACAATGGAGGAAAGAAAAATTCAAGAGTTACAAAGAAGAATCTTTTCGGACCACAACATGGACACCAAAAAGAATCAGTGCTACCATGTCACAGATCCAATCAGACTACACAAGGAAAACATCTACAAATAATAGCACAAGTACAACATAACATGAAAACAACATATAGGAGAGTAAAAAAACATATAGAAGAATTTTAAAACATGTTTGATTCCTTTACCACCTTGCACCAACAAAGTAACAAGGGTCGTATAAAAGAATCTAACAAACATTTAGGAAACACATTACGAGAGAAGCACAATACAATAGGAAAACACAAAAAGGGCTACCATGAAGGAAAATCCAATGAAGCGCATCTCCTACTCTCCCTATCTTGGTTTATATCATTTAGGGAAGGTGGGAAACTTGCAAGACAGACTATATCCAATACAGTAGGAATAATAGCAAGTTCCAAACAAGGATCCTCTTTAGAATCACGTTGTTCGATACTAGGTATAATTATCAATTGAGTTGAAAGCATATGAGGTAAATCAGTATCAAGATCAATGGTCTCATATTCATCATTAGGATCAATAGGATCATCAAGAGTATCCTCCTCATCAAGATTAATTAAAATAGGATCTAAGATACAAATAGAATCATCATAATCATTCATCTTAACATCATTTTGAACATTAACTTCTTCCAGCACATTAGGCATAGGTTGGTCAAAAGAAGGTAAAAAAATTTGAAGAACAAAGGCATGAGCCCTAGCATTAGCCCTATGCTTATTACGACATTAATTACTAGATTTGTTACATTTCACTTTGTTTGACACATGCTGAGGACTAGGAGGAATAACAACTGGTTCCTTCACAGGTTCTATAAGAGGATTGGTAGGATTCACAGTAGGCTGAGAAGTGACATTGGAAGGTTGAGTAATATAGCTATTAGTAATGGATAAAGGAGGTATGGAAGGAGTGGAAAAAATACCACAGTTAAGATCTATCCGAGGCATGCTTAACTCGACAATCTTGCAATGTTTATAGGCTTGATATGAACAAAAAAGGTTATCAGGGTGAGGAGGACATGAATTAGGTAATGAAGGAAAAAAAAAATCAAGAGTAGCACAATCTCTAGGCCTTGAAGGTTGATACAAACTATGATTAATCATTTTCACTTCTCCATTATGAGTGAACTTAATACACTTATGAATAGGAGAAGCAATAGCATGCGTAGTAGTTAACCAAGGCAAACCAAATTTGACTTGAAATTGATTAGTAGGAATGAAAATGAAGGTAGTATCTACAACTTTACCACAAAGTTCAATAGGAAAATTAATAGAAGCAAGTGAAGGATAGAGAAAACCATTACAAGTTTGGATCCATGCATCAGATGTATCATAAGAATCACACTGTAGGTTTTTAATAAAAAGGTTTTCCTCTGTAATGACATTTATTAAAGATGTGGGATCAAAAAGATAACCATGCGTAGGTATCTTAGCAATCCTAGCATAAATATAAAGGGGACCATCGGGAGCCTTAATAGTTTCAGAATCATTAAAGGTAATTGAGTGCTCCCTAGGTCGTTTATCCTTAGTTTATTTCTGAGGTTTAGGTGGAAATTGAAGTTGAAGTGGAGGCAAAGGATCTTGAATAGTAGGTTGAGGTGAAACAATGCACTCCACATGATTAACAATGTGATTGAGATCAACCATCTTTGAATCGTAAACAATATCCAAAGAAGATGGTTGAGCGATGGTATTAGTATCATGTGTAGGTAAAGGATTCATATAGATTTGAATGTTTTGATTAGGAGGAGAGACATATATGTTCCCATTATCATCAAAATTATCAACAAATAAAGCATTAGAATTGATTAAGTCTTGAACCTTATGCTTTAGAGAATAACATTTTTCAGTATCATGGCCATTTTGTCGATGGTATTGACAAAAAGCTTTAGAATCAAAGGATTTTGATGCCATCGTGATAGGGAGAAGAGGTTGAATAGGATGCAAGGTAATCATATTAGCACTTAACAACCTACTCATAATAGAATGTAAAGACTCAGAGAGAGGAGTAAACGTACGATTCATACGGAAAGCAGTGGATGTGAAGTGGCATTGTTGAATGCAACAACAACTTGATTAGTGAATGCATTCGTCTATTTAATGATCTTGAAATAGTTGTTAGGTTTCTAAAACTTATTAGGATTAGGTACAGTGTACTCTTATCAACTAGAACAGGAGCCATTGGAGTGTTTCTCTCAAATTGACTCACTTGTAATTGATAATGATGAAGTGCTGCACAAAGTTGTTGAAAAGAGGTAAATTCAGTAAGAAAAATCTTATCTCTAATATCCTTTTGTAAATTTGAAATGAACATATACTAAATATCAATATCAGGAATAGGATAAGAAATCTAAGCATACAAATGCTTAAATCTAACAATAAAATTAGTCAATTTTTCCTTAATGTTTTGTTTACAATGCATTAAATCAGTTAAGGAAACTTGCAGACCAATGTTATTTTGAAATTGTTGGATGAAGGTATTAGCAAGTTTAGGAAAAGAATCAATAGAATAAGGAGGTAAAGAACAATACCATTGCAAGGACTTATCAAGAAAATTTCTAGAAAACAACTTATCTAAAGTCCTATGGTCATGAGCATAATCACTACAAAGGATTTGAAATGTTTTAACATGAGTAACATGATCTCCTTTACCATTATAATTCTCAAGATGAGACATATCAAATTTTTGAGGGATAGTAGCATGAATAATGTCTAAGGATAAAGGACTACCCATGTCACATTTTGGAATGATAAACTTGGATTTGGTTAAAGATGCAAGTTGGTTTTGTAAAGATTACACAGTTTGAGTCAAACTAATGATTGTGGAATCATTAGAAGAAATAGGTGACATAGAAATATTAAGAACACTAGGAAAAGTGTAGGAAGTAGCAAGAATGGAAGACACAACTGGTGGAACACTTGGAACCATAGTTGGAAAGGGATTGGTGTAGTACCCACTCATATTTTGCTTTCAGTTGTGATGCCGTACTCTTTTAGGCATTGGTTTCAGTTGATAGGCCAGATTATTTTAGGCTACTTTCATGAGAGCTACTATTCTTTCAGTTGATGGT
>MU228438.1:1388130-1411620 GCA_018584345.1 Thuja plicata
GGGTTTTTAAACATGCCTACTAAAATATATTTTTTACCATGTGGGTATTAAAACAAATTACATATTTGAAAACTAGACTCCGAGCACTACATTTTCTATTAGTGAATTTTTCTGAGATTCAATCTCTAAGTGCCTCAAATTTTGACATCAATTGACAGAAAATTTGAAAAACAAGAAAAACACTTCCACTTTTTGCCCAAAAAGTGGACTCAACTTCTTGCTAGCACCCATATTTCTCCACTTTACATAGATTTGGTTGTGATTGGGTACCTGATCAGGCCTTATTGTCGGGACCCAAATATAATACTTTCAGTAGTTGCTTCTAGGTTTTAGCTTCTCCCTAAGTTTATCTTAAGGGGGGTGTTAGGGTAAAAAGGTATTTGTATGTTCACTTATTAATTAAATCATTACTGATTTAATTGTTTGAGTCACCTTTTTATCTCTTGTTCACTTAAGCTAAACTTTAGGCATGCAATAATTAATTCCTTAGTAATTATTCATGCAACCTAGGTTTCTCCACCTTATTGGTGTTCGATATCCTTTATAAGGATTGATCTTTTTGTATTTTATCATTCCCTCTCTAAATGAACATTGTGTCTTTCAGAACACTCTTATCTCCAAGCTTCTCTTTTGTGACAGGTTTTTGTATGTAGTGGATCTTAGTGGTTGGATTCTATGAATTCTAACATAAATGTTCTTAATAAGTAATGATTTATGAAAAATCAATTAAATAAGACAGAAGTAGACTTATTTATGCTACAAGAAAGTAATATATCCAAAAATGAGAGTGAAGTAATTAGTAGGACGTTGAAAAGATGGTAGTGTTTGAGTACAAACAGATAGTGCTTATGTGATTTAGTGATCCTTTGGAAGCCACAAGTAGTTTGTTGGAAAAGATAGAAGAGGGGAAGTATTAAGTGAGTTGCAGGGTTGGAAGTTCTCTTCCAACCTGCATTTTATGGTGACTAATGTATACAAACCAGTAGCTTGCATAAGGAACAGGGAGGTATGGGGGGAATTAGCTAATTTTTTTTCTTTATGGCCAAAAGAGTTTCACATAATGGGCATGGATTTTGATGCAATCTTACATATTGAAGGCATAAGAGGAGGGGTTAGGAGGAAGTTGCAGCCCCAATAATTAGATTTTGAAGAGTGGGTGGAGAGGAACCAATTGATGGAGGTCAAAACAAATAATTTTTTTTTACCTAGACAAATAGGAGAGTTGGTTTCAGCAGAAGTGTAGAAAAACTTGAACGATTTTTGTGGAAAGGTGACTTAGTTCTTTTTCCTACTAGGTTTAATAGTAACATTCAAAATTGGGCAAGCTCCAACTTCCAATGTAATTGGATATATTTGGAGACTAGAAGCCTAGGAGATGATCTTTTAAGTTTGAAAACATGTGGATGAGGCACCCTAACTTTATGGAACTAGTTGATGGGTAGTGGAGGAAGGGATAAATTGAAGGGTCAAAGATACTTTAGGCGGTCTCTTAACTCGGGCTACTAAAACAACAACTCAAAGAATGAAAAAAACTACACTTCAAGAATATCTTTGAAGGTAAGAGGAAATTAGAAGATGAATTGAGTGCTCTCAATTAGTGGGTGATTTCTTCAGGGATGAATCAAGATAGATTTTGGAAGATGAAGGAATTAATGAAGTATGAAGAATCTTTGGATAGAGAGGAGGCTTTCTAGAGGCAAAAGTCAAGGGAAACCAAGAATCGTAGGAATGGCAATAGGATTTCTATTTGTAAATTATCATCTCCAAGGCTCTATATCCAGTCCTCAACTCCTAATCCAATCTACTTTCACATGAACACCAAGAATCCTACGAATGTTAATAATATTTCCTGTAGTACCTCTTCCACTAGGGTAGCTATGGCGAATCTCAAAGATTGGGGAGTCATCAATATCTTTCTTCCAAGATCATCTCAACAATAAGGACAGATCAAATCTTGTGTCTCAACAAAAGGTTTTGTTAAAAATTCCCAAATTGATCACAAAAGAAAAAAATAAAATGCTATTAGAAAAAATATAGAAACAAAAATAAAGGAGGTGTTGAATTAGCTACATTTAGACAAAGCTCTAGGATCATATGACTTTATAACATCTTTCTTTCAACAACACCTTCATTGATTTGATCCCAAAGAAAGAGAAAGTCATCTCATTTGATTACTTTAGACCAATTTTTCTCTGTAATATCTTGTACAAAATAATGGCTAAGGCAGTGGCTAATAGATTGAAGAAGCTTCTCCCTAATATAATTTCAAAAGAGCAAGCTGGTTTTGTTCCTAGCAAATCCATTCTTGATGGGGAAATAATTTCTCAAGAAGTGGTACTTTCACTTTAGAAGACAAGTAGAGAAAGCACGTTGATTAAATTAGACATCAAAATCATATGATAGAGTGGCCTAGAGATTCATCTTCAAAGTCATGAAAGCATTTGGGTTCTAAGGCACTGGCTTGATTGGATATTTAGTTGCGGGGTAATCATTTCTCAAGAAGTAGTACTTTCACTTTAGAAGACAAGTAGAGAAAGCATGTTGAATAAATTAGACATCAAAAAAGCATATGATCAAGTGTCCTAGAGATTCCTCCTCAAATTCATGGAATCATTTGTGTTTTGTATGCATTGGCTTGAATGGATATTTAGTTGTGGAAAGTCCAAGATATTCGGTGTTGGTGAATTGATCTCTAGAAGATTCATTTAATGCCTCCATAGGGCTCATACAAGGGGACCCTTTTCCCCCTTTCTTCTTTATCACCATGCTAGAAGCTTTGAGTAAATCATTTGTCCAAGCAATGACTTCAAACAGGTTGGAAGGGATAACAACAAGAAGTAATATCGCTCCCATTACACATCAACAATTTGTTGATGATACTCTAATTTTTGAGGCAACCAAGAGGTAGGAGGCTTATAGAATTAAAGAGCTCCTTCAAATGTACTCTCCGGCTTTCAGGAAGGAGGTAAGTGAAACCAAGTTTGAGATCATTTTCTTTGCAAGCTCTGCTAGGTAAGGAAACTGAAATAATTGTTGTACTTGGGTACAAGCGTGGATAATTCCCATGCACTTACTTGGGTCTCCCATTGGTGAATGGATTGAGATTGAACAAGTTATGGGATCCTCTTGGTAATAAAACTAATGCAAAGCGAGTTGCTTCATGGAAGGGTCATTAGTTGTCTTGGATAGGTAGAATTTTAATGATTAAGGCTATCATAATCAACAATCTTAATCTATTTATTGTCTTTTCTTGCTCTCCTAGTTGGGGCTAATCATAAATTCAACGAGCTACTAAGAAAATTATTCAATCAAGGCAGTGAGCAGCAGAAAGATAAGTTGGATTTGATTGCCTGGGAATAGATTTGAAAACCCATGGCCGAAGGCAAAGTAAGAATTAGGAATTTGCAACTATAATAATAACATTGGGCGCCAAGTTAGTGTGGAGTATGTATAAAGAACCCAACACAAAATGGGCCAAAATTCTTCAAAATAAGTATATATGTCAATTGTGAATTGGTCGACTGGTGAAGTTTAATGGTTCTCATTGAGCCCACCAGGGTTCAAATCTCGTGAAAACATCTGATAAGGGATGAGGCTGGGATCGTGCCCCGAGCGAATTTGGCAGAATGGATGCCCCTTAGACGGTCTTGCAAGCATTCTTACGATTGATAGAAATTTTCATAGTTCAAGAGTCTAGAATTTTATGCAAAGCAATAGATTTCTATTTACAAATTATCTCACTCGGGATTTGCATAATGATAGTAAGGCACTGTTTCTGGAAGATTCATGCGGCAATTTCAAAAGGCTACACAATTTGGTGGATATTGGGGACTCCAAGGAGAATTTGAATTTTAATATAGACAGGAATTAGTGTAAAGAACGTCATAGTACTAGTAATACTTAGGTGCCTTTGGACAGTAATTTTATGATTATAATTTACTTAATCATACCTGCAGCTGCTGTATTTAATCATGCCTGCAGGGTTTTGAAGCTATTTGAAAGTTGCAATGCCTTTGAGTTTTGTTTTAAGGTTTATTGAAATGTCTAGAACTTTGCCTTCCTACTAGCAGGTAGCCGACTAACAAATACGTACTCCACACTTGCAAATGTGTACATTTTCATTCCTTTTACTTCACCTCCTTTACAAGTAATCAATGCAATCTTGTTAAGTAGGTACAAATAAAGTTGCAGTGTGTGCCCCACAATTCACTATTTCAGTTTTTTATGTTTTGACATTAATGGCCTCTCGAAATTTTATATTTTGTGGTTAGTTATTACTATCATGTCCTTTAATCTTATTTTATACAAGGAAGAGGATCTCCAAGAAATTTAGGGCCACACACCAGTATGTCTAATATTTACAATCAAGATTTTAGGGTCACACTAGCATGTTTTTGTTGAAGTGCCAAGGTTAAAAAAAAGTTAGATCAATAGTTATATAAGCATTAAGTCATGTTTTATTAGTGAATTGATGTGACATCATATGATATTTTGCTTTTTACATCTAAGGAATATATTTCATTCAATTATAGATACTAATCATCAACACTAACAACATTAAAGTACAAATATTGTTGATATATATTAGGTATTAAACCAACAAATGCTTATATAAAAACTATTAGAATAAGCTCAACTCTAAGATCCTTTCTCCTCAATTACAAATTAAATAAATTTTAACTTCTAACTTAATTAGCATTAACATGAATTTCATCTTTTGTTATGTAGAGAACATTATCTTTTAAGACAAACTGCCCGATTTTTAAGAAATGTATCTTATGGTTATAAGATAACATGATTCAATGTATCTACATCCTACATTGCATTTATCTCACTCTTATGACATCTTTTTTATGGCCTATGTGTGGCATTTTCTTGACCATAGTATCAAAATCTTGCCCATATTGCACATCTAATTATGATTGACTCTCCGTGCAAAACTATGGGTACACGTAGCCTTAACCAAATTGTTCCTGTGTCCCCACACCTAACAATGCTTGAAACATGGGATCCATGCAAGCTGTCTTCTTCCAAATCAAGAAGTATATCTCCACAATGATGTCACAAACAAAAGAGACTGGAAATTGAAAGGCAAATTTTTATTTTTTTATTTTTAAATAAATGTCTAGTATTTTTTTAAATGTGACTATTAATGCTAGTATGATATGTCTTTGGGAGGTACACGTGAAAGGTTTGTGACTTAAAGTTATGAATCGGTAAGATTACAAGTGAGAGCTCTCATCTCTTTTAACAAAGGTAAGTCCAAACTCACAAGCAAACAAAATTATTTTTTAAATGAATAGTATGAAAGAAGAAATACACAAAGTTCGAGGTGATTTATTCTATTCACGTATGTGGAAATTAATGTAATTTAAAAGCATTTCAAACTCCCATCGAGTGGGTTTCTTGCAAATAAAAAATCCGTCGAACATGTAGTTGGGACTGCAATGTTGCTAAGCTTATTTGGAGAACTGTGCTCAATGCTTTCCCTACAATTTTTTATCTAAAACTTTAATAATTAAAAGCCTTTAAAAGATTTTATGTATCCAAAAATGTTAGTGTCATCATCCCAATGATCAAGCAGGACCTGCAAATGTGTTACTTTGAATGCCACTATGTTGACATAGTCTTGAATCTACTAAATAACATTCGAAACACTAAGTAATTCTGCACACAACAAAAAATGTTGGTCAGTAAAGAAATGAAAAATTTAGGATACGATTTTATTTTTCCAAATAGAAAACATGATTTTCACTTGGCAGGGGGATTTCGGGGCAATCTGCTAGAAGCACAATGTATTATGTGAAAGGTTTAGGCTCAAAGGGTTTGAAGAAGTCATGAAATCAAATATAGCTTTAAGAGAAAATCAAAACGAGTGCTTAACGGTTTTTAAGTGCTTACAAAAAGGTGCTTGGAATTTGAAATTTCAATTGGAGCAATCAAATCTCTTATGGTAAGTGTTGATTAAGGATACACCAAGCAAAATGAGCACGTTTGCATTCTAGAATTGCTTTCCAAATTGTTTGAAACCTATGATTCCAAGGTCCATGATTTGAATTGGGAAGATTATTTCTCATTCAAATTTTACACCGTAGTATAATGTAGAGAAAACTAAATATAACCCTTATTGAGATTGTAATTAGGAAAGGAGTGGTCAAGTACACTCCCAATCCTTCAAACATAACCAGGTGATCAAGATTACAATCTTGTATTGCATTTGTGGAGGGACTACTTCTAATATTTCCTAAAAGTATTTTTGGTGCCAATTGTTCAAATTATACACAACATTAATCTTTGGCGATGAGAGCTAAGAGCATATGGCTTTGAAAAAAAGGTTAGAAATGGTTTTGATGCCTCTTTTAAAAAACTCAAGAACATGAATCCAAGGCACCTTTGAAAGTGAAACTTAACCACTAAAGAGAATATTGGTTCATAGGAAGACCGCCTAAATGTCATTACCATCACAAAATAAGCCAAGATTTGACAACCTCCCATACTTTCTAAATGCTTTTGACATCCAAAACCCCTTGAATCTTGAAAAAACACCTTCATGATCACAATGGAAGAAAATCCCCTATTTTTATAAGTGGTATAGCCATAAGGGAAGCTAGAAGAAATGTGATTCCCAATGAAAATCTTCCAAGCCTCATTGCCTTACAAAGCTCCACTAAGCATTGTTGGAAATCAAGAAGACCAAAGCCATTGAAGTCTTTGAGAAGGAAACAAAATTCCCAATAAATTGTGTGGAAATCCCTCCCTTACTCAAAATTAGCCTAATGGAAGTCACAAATATTTTGCCTTACTTAAAATGATCCTAATGGAAATCACAAATATTTTACTATTTTTCTACAAAAATCCTTAGATGGTGCCCAACATGTGATAATGGACATTTGTTACAAAAAGCACTTTCAAACAAATCTAAACTTATTGGTAAGGGAAATTAACTTAGTAATAGGTTTACTTTTTTCAACTCTATCAATCATTCTAAGATTGTATGTAAATATAATTATATGTGCTTGTATCTAGGTGCATGAAGAAATTTGCAATTGTTTCAAGATAAAACAAATGATGCAATATGAAATAACACATGATATATAAAGTAGAGAAGATCAATAATCAAATCAATGCATCAAATGAATGGATAAAGTACATATCAATAGGTCACCTAGAGATGAAAGTCCTAGTGATCATGAGCTTAACTATCAATCAATAAATCAATTAACTCAATCCAAATATGAGGTCAAGAGTTGACCCACCATAATTACTTCTAAGCAATGATTGATGAGGCACTAATGACACTTGTTTACCTCAATCAAAATATATCATTATTATCTATTTAGAGTGGGCAAATTAACTATTTCATTTTGAAAGGAACCAAAGTCCACAACAATGCTTCCAAATTATTATCTATTTAGAGTGGGACGATTAATTATTTCATTTTGAAAGGAAGCAAAGTCTAGAATAATGCTTTTAAATTATTATCTATTTAGAATAGGCAAATATAATTATTTCATTTTGAAAAGAAGAAAAGTCCAAAACAACACCTGAAAATACTAATCTCAAACATCCAAATACTAAATCTAACAAACAAAACTTCCAAAAATTAAATCTAATAGAAAATCTGAATATTTTTTACACACCATATTAAAGATCACATAATGTAAATAAACATACAATGTTTTCTTCCAAACACTAAATGTAAGAGAAAAATGTGAAAATTTCTTACAAACTATATTAGAGATCACATAATATTCATAATATTTATACAAGATCATATATGCTATAACACGACTTGATGTTCAAGTGTGTAGCAGAGGCAGGCTCACTTTTCAGACTGCCATTGGACAATAATAAGAAATCAGTGAAGGATGGGAAGATCGTGCGTTTGAATTCCAACATCATCAGAAACCCTAATTTATATTAAAGTATGCAGAGAGTTTGAAGGTCGCATATATGAAAGGAAGAGCATATCTAAAGCATCAGATAAGGAGATTAGATCAATGCTCCCTCATTTTGTTGTGGGTGCAAACTAAATAAAACTTGGCCTGCAAAAAGGTGATGCAAAAGTATGGAAATTGGCTTGGATCCATCCAACGCCTTAACAAAATAGGGAGTTTTAGGTAGGGAAGCATTGGAAGGAACAAGGGAAAAGAGATAGGAGCCTTGGAAGCTTCAGGAAGAACATGGAAGGGAAAATAAAGTTGAAGAGGAAGACAATGGTCTTTCCTGTGAAAACCCTAGATGATGAGAGGTTAAAAGAAAGGGCCTTCTTCATCAAATGGGTAGGAAATAACATCGTTGACCAAGATTATTCATTGGTGGAAGGAGAGATAGGGGAAGGAGTGCAGGCATACTGCTTGGCTAAAGATTCCTTTATGATTGAATGTAGTTTCCCGGATCAGAAGACAAGGATAATGGGAGGGGGTCTGATAATGATGGATGAAGATGGGTTCTTCATCAAAGATTGGGATCTAGTCTTCAATCCATTCAAACAAAAAATGGGATTAACCCCAAGCTAGATCAGGTTACCCAATTTTCCCATTGAATAGTGGAAACTAGAAGCCCTAAATTGCATTGGAGAAGAATTGGATATCTTTATTAAAATAGATGAAGACATAGCTATGGGGGGAAATAGATCATCTAAAAGGATCTGCATGGAGGGAGACCTAGATGGAGGTTGTTGGGAAGAGCTAGGGATTCTTACAGAAACAAGGATGTGGATTCAGAAAATTATACTTGAAAAATATTCAGTGAAATTAGATCCTTTGCATTGCAGTATGGAGAGGCAAGAGAACTCAATTAGCAAGGAGATTTTGAAGGAAAAGGAATTGAGCAATAAGGTAGCCTCTACCAACATCTAGGGATGCTATGAATCTAGAGGGATGGATATAGATGAATTCCTCCGAACATATATTACTATCAAGTTGGGAGTGGAAGGGGATCGGTTGGTTAGACTCGATCCTTTGGCAGCAGATAGTTGGAGGTTAACACAAAAAATTATCCTAAATCAGAGAGGTCAAATTCCAAGATTGACTTTCCTATTGAGCAGTGTTATTCTTTGAACAATGACATAGGAAGAAGGATTTGTGAGGAAGATGGAGAAAACATTGGTATGGTAGGTTAGGAATAAGGTCCCTTAAAGGCAACAATATCACAAGGAGACTTGACTATCCAATACTTGAGGGAAGGAGTCTTAGTGTTTGCTAATCAACAATGACTGGATGTCAAAGAGGTAGTTGGGTCTCAAGATTCACAAGGATGGGGAAGATATCTGAATTTTAAAAGAGATTGGAGCAAGGGTAGATGATTGGATACAGAGCCCTGGTAATCAAGAACTGGGCTCTTTGAACACTCCAAAAGTATCAGGCAAGTTGGGCATCAGTAAAAATAAATCATCTAAGACATCTCCAGGTTGTGGAGAGAGGAAGAGGACCAACCAAGAAAAATGTAGTACGCATGGGGATGTTGAAGGTCAAGTTAAGATTATCATGTTGTTAAGGTCAGGGGTGGGGAAATCCCTTCCTAAGGGGCAATGAGATTTTTTATATGGAATGTTAGAGGCTTAGAGACTTAAATATTCTTAATAAGTAATGATTGATCAAAAAATCACTTCCTAAGGGGAAATTAGATTCGTTACATGGAATATTAGAGGCTTAGAGGCTTACATGTTCTTAATAAGTAATGATTGATCAAAAGCCAATTATATAAGACATAAGTAGACTTATTTATGTTACAATAAAGTAAGCTATCCAAAAATGAGAGTGAAGTAATTTGTAGGAAGTTAAAAATATGGCAGTGTTTGAGTAAAAAAAGAGAGTGCTTATGGGGTTTAGCGATCCTTTGGAAGCCACAAGTTGTTTGTTGGAAAAGATAGAAGAGGGGAAGTATTAGCTAAGTTGCAGGGTTGGAAGTTCTCCTCCAACCTGCATTTTATGGTGACTAATGTGTACAGAACGATAGCTTTCATAAGGAAGAGGGAGGTATGGGAGGAATTAGATAATTTTCTTTCTTTATGGCCAAATGAGTTTCACATAATGGGCAGGGATTTTGATGCAAACTTACGTATTGAAGATATATGAGGAGGGGTTAAGAGGAAGTTGTGGCCCCAATAATTAGATTTTGAAGAGTGGGTAGAGAGGAACCAATTGATGGAGGTCAAAAAAATAATAGTTCATTTACCTAGACAAATAGGAGAGTTGGTTTTAGGAGAATTATAGAAAAACTTGAACGATTTTTGTGGAAAGGTGACTTAGTTCTTTTCCTATTGGGTTTGATAGTAACATTCAAAATTGGGCAAGCTCCAACTTCCAATGCAATTGGATATATTTGGAGATTAGAAGCCTATAAGATGACCTCTCAAGTTTGAAAACATGTGGATGAGGCACCCTTACTTCATGGAATTAGTTGAGGGGTAGTGGAGGAAGGGAGAAATTGAAGTTCAAAGATACTTTAGACCGTCTCTTAACTTAGGCTACTAAAACAACTCAAAGAATGAAATAAACTACACTTCAAGAATATCTTCGAAAGTAAGAGGAAATTAGAATATGATTTGAGTGCTCTCAATTACAGGGTGATTTCTTCAGGGAAGAATCAAGATAGATTTTGGAAGATGAAGGAATTAATGGAGCATGAAGAAGCTTTGGCTAGAGAGGAGGCTTTCTAGAGGCAAAAGTCAAGGGAAACCAAAAATCCTAGGAATGATAATAGGATTTATATTTAAAAATTATCATCTCCAAGGCTCTGTATCCAGTCCTCAACTCCTAATCCAATCTACTTTCATATCAACACCAAGAATCATAGGAATGTTAATAAGATTTCCCATATTACCTCTTCCACTAGAGTAGCTATGGTGAATCCCAAAGAGATTGGAGAGTCATCAATTTATTTCTTCCAAGATCCTCTCAACAATAAGGATGGATCAAATCTTGTGCCTCAACAAAAGGTTTTGGTAAAAATTCCCAAATTGATCACAGAAGAACAAAATAAAATGCTTTTAGAAAAAAGTTATAGAAAAAAAATAAAGGTGTTTAATCAACTACATTCAGACAAAGCTCTAGGATCAGATGGATTTATGGTAGCTTTCTTTCAAAATTTTTGGAATATTGTTGGAAAAGAGATCTTTGAGGCAATTAAAGACTCTCAAGCATCATGAAAATGCTAAGGGAAATCAAGAACACCTTTATTGCTTTGATCCCAAAGAAAGAGCAAGCCATCTCATTTGATGACTTTAGACTAATTTCAATATGTAATATCTTGTACAAAATCATGGCTAAGGTAGTGGCTAATATATTGGAGAAGCTTGTCCCTAATATACTTTCAAAAGAGAAAGATGGTTTTGTTCCTAGAAAATCCATTCTTGACGGGGCAATCATTGCCTAAGAATCAATACTTTCACTTTAGAAGACAAGTAGAGCAAGCATGTTGATTAACTTAGACATCAAAAAATCATATGATCAAGTGGCCTAGAGATTCATCTGCAAAGTCATGGAAGCATTTGGGTTCGTTAGGCATTGGCTTGATTGGATATTTAGTTCTGTGGAAAGTATAAGATATTCAATTTCAAAACAAAAAGCTGGTTTTGTTCCTAGAAAATAGACTCTTGACGGGCAATCATTGCTCAAGAAGTAGTACTTTCACTTTAGAAGACAAGTAGAGAAAGCATGTTGATTAAATTAGACATAAAAAAGCATATGATCGATTGGCCTAGAGATTCCTCTTCAAATTCATGGAAGCATTTGGGTTCAATATGAATTGGCTTGATTGGATATTTAGTTGTGTGGAAAGTCTAAGATATTCAGTGTTGGTGAATTGATCTCTAGAAGGTTTCTTTAATGCCTCTAGAGGGCTCAGACAAGGGAATCCTTTGTCCCCTTTCCTCTTTATGATAATGAAAGAAGCATTGGGTAAATCATTTGGCCAAGAAATGCCTTCCAATAGGTTGGAAGGGCTAAGAACAACAAGTAATATTTCTCCCATTACACATCAAAAATTTGCTAACAATACTATGGTTTTTGGGGCAACCAAGAGGCAAGAGGCTTGTAGAATTAAATAAATCCTTCAAATTACTCTTCAGTTTCCGAGCAGGAGGTAGGTGAAAGTAAGTTTGAGATTGTTTTCTTTGCAACCTATGCTAGGTAAGGAAACTGAAATAATTAGAGTACATGGGTACAATCATGGACAATTCCCATGCACTTATTTGGGTGTCTCATTGGTGAATGGAATAAAATCGAACAAGTTATGGGATCCTCTTGGTAACAAAACTAATGCAAAGCGAGTTGCTTCATAGAAGGGTCGTTAGTTGTCTTGGGTAGGTATAATTATAATGGTTAAGGCCATCTTATCAACAATCCCAATCTATTTATTGTCTTTTCTTTCTCTCCTAGTTGGGGCCAATCATAAAAGCAATAAGCTACTAATAAATTTATTCTTGCAAGACAGTGAGGAGAAAGATAAGTTGGATTTGATTTCCTGGGACAAGATTTGAAAACCCATGGCCGAAGGTGGAGTAATAATTAGGAATTTTCAACTATAAAATATAACATTGGGCTCTAAGTTAGTGTGGAGTTTGTATAAAGAACCCAACAAAAAATGGGCCAGAATTCTTCAAAATAAGTATATAGAGGGTACGATGATCTTGCAATCATTCTTACGATCGATAGCAATTTGCATGGTTCAAGAGTGTAGAATTTTATGCAAAGTAGTAGATTTCTATTTACAAATTATCACACTGGGGATTTGCATAATGATATTAAGGCACTATTTTGGGAATATTCATTTGGAAATTTCAAAAGGCTAGACAATTTGGTAGATATTGGGGACTCCAAGGAGAATCTAAAACAACTATGGGGTGAGCATGTCAAGGACTATATTATAAGGAGGTAGTGGCGAAGATAATAGTATTTGGGTTTGGAAATACTATGTGACTATTGGTCTTCCAAGGGAGGATATGACCAGACTCAACAAAATGCTTAAAAATAAATCAACTTCCTTAATGAATGGTCAAGATGTGTTTGTATGCAATGGGTTGAAGTTTAGTCAATACTTTGTCAAAGAGGGCTATAAAATCCTTGTAGGAGAAGAAGGGAATGCATAAAAAAACTTACAAATTAACCATTTGTTGGCATAAATGGGCCCCCTAAGGAAAGCACTTTTACATGGGCAACACTGCAAAAGAAAAATCTTAACAGCTTAGAGATTTAGGCAGACGAGCTTTAGCGGGCCTTTAAGATGCGTTCTTTGTAAATCAAGCAAAGAATCAATAGATCACTTGTTTCTTGGGTTCCCATTCTCACAAGAATGTTGGAAATGGTCATGTGCAGAGCTTGGTTGGGTTGGTACCTTACCCAATGAGATTGTTAGTTTGTTTAGATCTTGACCTTGTTTATACAAGAGGACTCTCTTTTCTAGTCTTTGGATTGTTAGTTCCACACTTTTGGGTTGGGAAATTTGTAAAGAGAAAAAATAGGAGACTTTTCCAAGATAATGAAATGGGTTTTCATTCTTTTTAGAACAAATTGGAGGCAACAATAGTGGAAGTTATGAACAACAGGGCAAAGGATTTGGATTTAAAGTGGGCAGAGTTCTCAAACTAGGATGTGAATGTCAGAAATGTTTGGCTTGGCTTGAATGTACTAAATATGGAAAGGATAGGAGACAAAAGAACATTGAAGTTAATAGATCAAGAAGTATGGAAGGTTCTCTAATTAGGATGGTGTAGGTTAAATTTTGATGGGGCCTTGAGGGGTGACCCTAGATTCTCTGGTGCTAGTTGCATTATCAAGAATTGGGAAGTGAGAACATTGTGTAAGTGGCTAAGTCGCTCTCAAGAGAGACTAATAACGAAGTGGAATTCCAAGCTCTATATTTGGGAGTAAGGAAAGAGACTTAAGAGTCAAGAAATTAGAGGTGGAAGGAAACTCAATGATTACTATCAATGCACTAAGGAAAGACAAAACTCCAAACTAGAAGCTTCAAGGATTCCTTTAGGAGATGTTGGAAATATTGCAGTTGATGAATTTTCTAGTCTTTGGATTGTTAGTTCCACACTTTTGGGTTGGGAAATTTGTAAAGAGAAAAATAAGAGACTTTTCCAAGATAATGAAATGGGTTTGCATTCTTTTTAGAACAAATTGGAGGCAAAAATAGTGGAGTTTGTGAACAACAGGGCAAAGGATTTGAATTTAAAGTGGGCGGAGTTCTCAAACTAGGATGTGAAGGTTAGAAATATTTGGCTTGGCTTGATTGTACTAAATATGGAAAGGATAGGAGACACAAGAATGTTGAAGTTAATAGATCAAGAAGTATGGAAGGTTCTCTAATTAGGATGGTGTAGGTTAAATTTTGATGGGGCCTTGAGGGGTGACCCTAGATTCTCTGGTGCTAGTTGCATTATCAAGAATTGGGAAGGGAGAACATTGTGTAAGTGGCTAAGTCGCTCCCAAGAGAGACTAATAATGAAGTGGAATTCCAAGCTCTATTTTTGGGAGTAACGAAAGAGACTTAAGAATCAAGAAATTAGAGGTGGAAGGAAACTCAATGATTACTATCAATGCACTAAGGAAAGACAAAACTCCAAACTAGAAGCTTCAAGGATTCCTTTAGGAGATGTTGGAAATATTGCAATTGATGATTTTTTTTTACTGTTGAACATACCCATCGAGAGGCAAATAAAGAGGCTAACTATTAGTTTGTTTAGATCTTGGCCTCTGTTATACAAGATGGCTCTCTTTTCTAGTCTTTGGATTGTAAGTTCCACACTTTTGGGTTTGGAAATTTGTAAATAGAAAAATAGGAGACTTTTCCAAGACAATGAAATGGGTTTGCATTCTTTTTAGAACAAATTGGAGGCAACAATAGTGGAAGTTGTGAACAACAGGGCAAAACATTTGGATTTAAAGTGGGCGGAGTTCTCAAACTAGGATGTGAAGGTCAAAAATGTTTGGCTTGGTTGAATGTACTAAATATGGAAAGGATATGAGACAAAAGAGCATTGAAGTTAAGAGAACAAGTAGTATGGAAGGTTCTCTAATTAGGATGGTGTAGGTTAAATTTTGATGGGGACTTGAGGGGTGACCCCATATCCTCCGGTGCTAGTTGCATTATCAAGAATTGGGAAGGGAGAGCATTGTGTAAGTTGCTAAGTTGATACCAAGAGGGACTAATAATGAAGTGGAATTCCAAGCTATATTTTTGGGAGTAAGGAGAGAGACTTAAGAGTCAAGAAATTAGAGGTGGAAGGAAACTCAATGATTACTATCAATGCACTAAGGAAAGACAAAACTCCAAACTAGAAGCTTCAAGGATTCCTTTAGGAGATGTTGTAAATATTGCAGTTGATGAATTTTTTTATTGTTGAACATACCCATTGAGAGGCAAATGAAGAGGCTGACTATCTTGCGAATCAGACCACAAATGAGATTGAATCAGTTGAATTTCCTTCTCAAGACTCGGGTTGACTTTTGGTTTAGGTTGGGTTGGGGCTTGGGGGTTGGATTACACTTATTGGTTTCAGTTGTAGGTCAAAAGTTGTCTAGCAGTGAATGCACATATGAGGCTAGGTATTATTTGCCCAACAACAAAATTGATATAACTATTATATTTCTTAAAGTAATGCAATTTCTCTCACGAATAAACACTTCTCACAAACATTTAGACTATTACAAATTAGATAAACACATTTACATTACAAATTTGAAAAAATAAACACATAACACCAAATATACATGGGGAGACCTTTTCGAGAAAAAACCCACACAACAAAACGTATACTCAATTGTATTATTAGTAACAAAAATTACAATACAAGTACTTAGTCTATCATCATGCAAGAGTAGCTACAATAATAAATAATTATAGATCAACTATGAAAATGTAACAATGTCTGAGATCATAACCAACTTGTCTCATGGAAACAACTAAGGATTATTCTCTTGCATCTTCATTGAGGATTTGAGAAAATCGACATTAAATACCACCCACACAACTATTGGAGATCCTCATCCTAAGGTGCTCCTTGGTCTTTACACCTAGTTTTGGAAAATTTTCTCACCAAATTTTGGTAATAGCTCATTTATTCTTCCACCTACCTATTTCATGTGCTCATTCGCATTTGATCTCTCTAAAGACAATAAATTCACTTTTAAACCTTCCATTTCAACACCCATAATCTTGAATTTTTCTTTGCACTTTAGAGTTATTGAAGGTATTAGAGACTTCTTTGAGCTTAAACATTAGAGCCTCTCGGAGTCACTCTTTTCCTTGAAGCTTTAATTTATCACTCTTGTTGATTGTTTCTTCAATATTCCCTTGTGTTGTCAAATTTTCATCTCCCTTACTAATAAAAAACATATTTTTTAATCCAGTTCTACATATTCTCTCCCTATTACCATTACTTGTCATTCTTTTGTTCACAAGCCCTATACCTATCCTTTTGTGAATCTCCTAGATTTGTTCCTTGTGTTTGCATACTAGTTTTTTCTTGTTTACACCTTTTTTAAATCTATTGTAGCAATCTATGACCAATTCTCATATCTATATACATCCTTTACCAAGTGCTCGATGTGTTTCGATAGGAATAATCCACTAGGGGACCAACTAAGGCAATCCCCCCCTTCACATTTTTGTGTAACTTATCTTATTTGATAAGTACTCTTAAGAAGACAAGTGTAAGATGCATGATTAGAAATCATTTCATAGTGTTAAGGAGATTTCCTCAAAGTTATAGAGCAACTAGACATTGTTGCCACGTGCTCTTGTTGCAACATCCCCCCATGGAGCTCATCCCTTTATCCAAGGATTGCTTATGTGACCATGAAATTGTCCAAAAGCTATGTTTTACCATTCTAAACATTTTCTTTTCATATATTTTGTGTTTATCAAATGTAGATAGCTTTTTCTTTGTTTAGGGTTTTACTTTTCAAACGTATTTTGTGTGTTTTGATCACCTTGTTTGTATTGCATCTTTTGTCTATATAATTCTACCATATATGATTGTCATTTTCAAAATAAGGAAAAAAATAGTACTCATCAATACCAAGTTGGTAGCATTCTGGCATAAAACCATATATGCCCCCTTAAGACATCTACCCTACAAGCATGGCTAGCCTCACCCCTTTGTTAGAGGACACATCTTGAAGCCTTCAAACATTTCAAGAATAGTATTGACATCATCCAAAGAAATCAGATTTCACACACTTTATGTCTACCCAATGCACACGTGTCTATTTTGACTCTTGCAAGGATAAATTTCCTTGTTTATTATGTCCAAGTTGAATCTCGTCTTATTGGCAACTCCAACTCTAATATGTTTTACCATTCTAAACATTTTAGTTCTAAACATTTTTGTTTCATATATTTCGTGTTTATTAAATGTAGCTAGCTTAATATTTTTGTTTAGGGTTTTTACTTTTCTAATGTATTTAGTGCATTTTGACCACCTTGTTTGCATTGCATCTTTTGTCTATGTCATTCTATGATAAATGATTTTCACTTCAAAATAAGGAAAAAAATTAAGAATCATCAATACCAAGTTGGTAGCATTCTGACATAAAACATCTATGCCCCCTTGAGACATTTACCCTACAAGTATGGCTAGGCTCACCCCTTTGTTAGAGGACACATCTCGAAGCCTTCAAACATTCTAAGAATAGTTTTGACATCATCCAAAGAAATCAAATTCACACACTTCACGTCTAGAATGCACAAGTCTCTATTTTAACTTTTACAATGATAAATTCCTTTGTTTATTATTTCCAAGTTGAATCTCTTGTTTGGTTGTCAATTCCAACTCTAATTCTAATTTAAGCCAGTCATATTGAATCTAAAAGAATCTAATTTCTCATATTTTAACATAGTTGGCAAACCAAGCTCTTGACAAATTTTTGAGCCACTAAAAATGATGATAAACAAAATCCTAGCATTATCAAAGGTAAGTCCATTAGATTAGTCATGATTCTTTGTTAGTAAATGAGTGTCATTAATCTCTTTTCTTCTGAGAATGAGATATACGATTACTGTAAACAAACAACAGAATAAGAAATAAAATAATCAATGTGATTAAAAAAAATCTTTAATATATCACTGTTAAGACTTCTTAATAATATTATTATAATGGAAAAACACTATCTTGTATACAAAACAAAATTCTGACAGTTTGTATGAAAACTCAAAAGTGCACCAGCCGGGAATCGAACCCGGGTCTGTACCGTGGCAGGGTACTATTCTACCACTAGACCACTGGTGCTCTTGCTGATCGTAAATGAAAATAAAATAATTAACTTAATTTATCACAAATTAATCTGATCGGACGAAAACTCATTTTCTTTTCTGCAAAATAATCAAATATATGTCATACCAAAATCTCAAAAGCTGCATATTAGAAACATGGAGATGCGGGGTATCGAACCCCGTACCTCTCGCATGCAAAGCGAGCGCTCTACCATGTGAGCTACATCCCCTGTTTAATAATTTAACTTTGTAAATGCGTAATTGACCTCTATATTGATTAAATAATTTTGACGTTTAGAACATCATTTTCTTCGCATGGTAGTGCAACTCTAACATGTTTTTATTTTTTTATTTTTTTCTATTTGCCCTTTTTATCATACCTCACAATCGGTTTATAGTTAGCATAGCGAATATTTTCAATAATTTTCTTCTTTTCTTTTTCAAATAGAGAACCAAATTAATGTTTTATTTTCCAAATTATATAGAGATATTTTGAAATAGATTTCATTATAATTTAATAATCAAAATATTTTATAAAAAAACATATTTTGATAAACAATAATTCAACTTTGAAGTTACAAATCTAGTATGTAGAAAAGATTTCACATATATACATTTATTACCAATAAAAAGAGAATGACATATACATGGTTTCATTTGTTTATTAGTGTTTATCAAAATTTAGATGATTGAAAAAATTATGTTGTAGTGTATCAAATCTTTTGTTACATCCTCAAACCATTAATGCCATTGATTCCATATCATCTTATATTTTTACTAATTAGTGTGATTACACCAAATCTTTTACTTGTCAAGCTCTTTATTCCTTAAATATATCTAAGACTATATAAGAGTAGTATGAAGCATGTGCCAACTATATTGACCAACCCCAATCTAAAAGTGGAGAGATCATTTATGATTTTGAATTGTAAATATACACGTGCTTGTACATTTGCAACAATATAAGGTTTCTAACAAGTTAACATAAAAGAAAAGAGTAATTTGAGTTTTATGCGCTCAAAATTTGGAGATATAACAAGAACAAATTTTTTTAGTAATCTAAGACTAGTTTATAAACTACTACTTTTTTTCAAAAATAGTTAAGATTTAGAGGATGACAAGTCGTCCTCACATAAAAATGATCCTATTTTTTAAATAAATACAACAAAATGTCTAGTGTGTGCTCCCCTTTTTTGTTACTTTATTTTGAAAAAAACTGTTTTGTAGAAATCTAGTTGAGTAGTACAAGTTTGTTGCTTTGTAAATTTTAATTCTATATATACTTCTTGTGATTTTTGAGATTGAATGAATGCTAAAAATCGCATCACTAAGCATGCACATCACATAGCTTGCACAAAAAGACAAAAAACAAAACAAAACTATTTTTCTCAATTTGTAAATAATGAAGTGCAAAAGAATCTTATATATATTAATTTTGATATGCAAATAAAAATTATCAAGAAAAATCAAGATAAATGTATTGAGGAATATATAAAAGAATCAACAAAAGAAGTTAAAATAAATATGTCAATGTATTTCAAATAAAAAAAATGGTTAGAATGCTAAGGATGTTGTTTTGGTGGTGATTTTATTTAATATTATTATAAAATATATAATGAGTGAAAGTTAAAAGAATCTATTGAAGCTCAAAGAAACACATGAAATGGAGACAAATTAATAGTGCAAGCTTTTAGACTTGTTATCCCAACCTATTCCAAAGAAAAAAGAGTGGGATTTTTTTTGGTTAAAAACCAAGCTCACATTTTTTGAAACACAAAACACACTTACGTTTTTTGAAACAAAAAACATGCTCACATTTTGTGAAACACAAAACACAAGTGAGAATCAAACAAAAAAACATATAACCACATTTTGTGGAACATGAGATGTAATATTTTATAAAACAAAAAATACAACTCCCATTTCTTAAAAACAAACATCTCTCTCTCTCTCTCTCTCTCTCTCTCTCTCTCTCTCTCTCTCTCTCTCTCTCTCTCTCTCTCTCTCTCTCTCTCTCTCTCTCTCTCTCTCTCTCTCTCTCTCTCTCTCTCTCTCTCTCTGAACACACCGTGAGAATGAGAGGGGGTCAATTAGTCTTGAACAAACTTTAAACTTTTTCTATCACAATCACTTTTTAATTATCTTTATCCAACTAACCATCAATGAAATACAATGCATTTAACACACAAACACATGAACACAAAATTTTTACATGGTAAACCCAATGTGGGAAAAAGCACAGTGAGAATCACACTCACTAAGTAAACTTGAATACAATATTTTAGGCCAAAATCCAAGAAAGCTCATGGCCACTGGTTTTGAATTGTAGACTAAGGCACACAACCTTAGGGAAAGATACAAGGGACTTGCAAGACTAAGATTCATGATCCTAGGGAAATATATAATAATTATACAAGCCCTGAAAAGGACTCATTATATTCTAGCATTCACAAGGAGTTGATGAATTGGAACGAAGTAGCATCTCTTGATATTCACACATTTATTCTTCCATATTTGCATCACATATAATTGAAAATCAACCCACTCTCAATCCATACTCAAATCAAATATTTGCATGCCTATATATATCAACTTGTTTGCCAAAAACCTCAACTAGATCGACCACAATAGAGATAAATAATATTTACACAAAGTCAACCACCCTGAACACTTGGTCTCAATGTGGCCTACCCCAAGAGATGAATTGAACCTAAATATATCATAAAATACATCTTGCAATTGGTTTAAATCAAGTTCACATAATGCAACATCCTCCATTACCAACATCAAATGCAATGTGTATAAAAATATTAAAACATGTTAACAGACCAACCCAAAGACATTCTCCAATGCACATAACTTAATGCAGATATAAACATGATATGGTAAGACCCATAACAACTTATTAAATCATCGTTAAATGCATGCCTATACCAAAAGATCATAATTCAATTATGATAATCCATTGAGTAAGCCAAAGACCAGCACTGACAACAACATTGAACAAAAAAATAACATATATTTACTTGAAGAGAAAACCAACACATGAATTCTAAACTATAAACATTGCATGAATTTTAAATATGTCCACCAAGATGCACACCCAAAAACGCCAATGCAGAAAATTCTCCAGACTAGTCCTAACTAATTGTAACAATCATCCTCGCTATTAGCAAACAAAGAATCACAACTCAAACCTCTGAACAACTGGGGCCTAAAAAACATGAGAGTGCAACATTCATAGACCCTAGACATAACATCCAAAACTACAAGCCATCAATTATGTGAAGGAATTCAGAGCATTCTCTCACAAGGACTTCAAATACTCTTTTGTGCATATTCCAACTTCCGAAATTGTCTCCTTCTGAAAAAACTACACACTCCCTTAATATCACTACCAGACATCAAAACATCTGACCACTTACTTTTGGACCTCTATCAAGGTTTTTTTTTGACTAAAAGAGGGGTAAAATTTTTATTGAAAGCCAAAGAGAACAAAACAACAAAGAGCTCTAAGGAGCCATATCCTGAACAACAAGTTGATCCAGCTTATGAGATAAATCAAGGGGAAGGAGGCTCTGGTCAACAATATTCCAGCCCTGCCCATGCTCAGAAGCCCATTTAGCTAGGCAGTCAGCAACACCATTCCACTCACGGGGGATATAAGTAAAAGTAATAGAGTCAAGAGACCTGCACAACTGGAGAATTTGCTTAATAACCAAAGTCAGCTGCTAGCAGACCTCAGAAAGCTCTTGTCTATTTAGTAAATTCACAATAACTTGTGAATCAGCTTCACAGATAATACTACGCCATTCATGCAAGCAACAATGCTCCACAACCACTAGGATGGTGACGACCTCCATGAGATTGTTGGTATGAACTCCTTTGTGAATAGAAAAAAGAAACTGGACATCTCCAAAACTACTACGCCCAACTCCCCCAATACCAGTAGGAATAGGTGTAATACCCCTCTAACCCTAATATAAGTTTTTTGTTTTTGTCGAACGAAGTAAAATATTTTGATGTTTTCTTACAGCTTAAGTTGTTCATGATACTTGTTTGATCTATTCCTATAGTTAGTTTATAATGATTTCATAAACTAGTACCCGAGGGTTCTAATAGTAGACATACTGTCTAAAGGTATAATTTTTGTATGTATTTATCTCTATGTATGTATTGAGGAGCTTCAAGACCTTTATGAATATTGTTAGGATGTTATATATGGATGTATATAAGTGATTATTTATTTTTTCTTCTGTTAAGGTTACTTTTGATGAATCTTGTATGTCATTTGATGATTTGGGATATGTATAATGATTATGTTGATTTATTATTAGTATTGATTAGATACTAACCCAATCCTCAAGATTCCAACCTTCGCTAGGATGATTCTACATGCTTGGTGTGTGTGTGTATATATACATGATGTGTTTGCATGATTCAGGACAAATTTGTAGTTACTCACATAAATGAGGTCCACACGATGTATCAATCTTGGTCATCTGTCTGCAATGTATTCTTATATGTATATCTATGCACATGTATTTCTTCTCTGTGATGCAGGCTTGCAGGTATCGGGCATCGACTTCACCTGGCTTCACAGGTCTGAGCGTGCCCTCAAATCCTTGATGGTTGTTTTTATGGAGATAGTACTAAGGCCCTTGCATGAGTCTTCCCTTTTCATTATTCCAATTTGGGAATATTAGGGTTCCTTCTTTGTCAGTCAACCTTTGGGTGAAAAACCCAGATCCAGCACACATGGTTGGGCATTGTTGTAATTGGTGCCTTGTGGTGACTTGCATTAATTTGGTTGTGTGATTTGTTTACTCATTTTATTTATTTCTCCTTTTTGGTATTATTCTTAGTTAATCTTTCTATGTTGTGTTTCAGAGCTTCATGCTTGGTCAGGAGTTTGGCTCAACTTTCCTTGTTGACTTTAGTTGACCTTGCTTGATCTTGTGGTTACCTTGATATGTTTCTTAGTTGATTATTATAGCCTCTTTGGATGATTAAATTTATTTTGAGGCATGTGATTTTATTCTACCTGGGTGTTATATCCTATAGTAATTATAAACATGTAATAATGATGTTGTGATCTATTGCTTCATAATCACATAGATTATAGTGTTTGATTATAGAGAATGATCATTGAGTAGAGTGAGGAAAATGTGCATCCATGGGTTTGACAGCCCCCGACTCTACCAATAAATCCCCTATAAGCTGAATTTTCTCTTGATCCCTCTTGCGGCCACTTTTTGAAGGAGT
>MU228438.1:1412094-1431756 GCA_018584345.1 Thuja plicata
CAGACTGAGCCTTTCCTTTTCCTGCATGTTCATTCTGAGCTTTGTCTTTGCCATCAGTATCCATCTTAAGGTCTGAGGAGGAAGAAGATCCCCCAGGGCCTCCACTGGGCCTCTTAGAAGCTTGGGGACACATACATTGGAGATGGCCATATTCATGACATAATCAACAATGGAAAGGTAAAGACTCATAGTCTAATTGTTGTACCCTGGACGATGAGCCAAGACAAATTTCCAGAGAATCTGGCAATGGGTTATTCAAACCAATTTCAACACAAATGTAGGCAAAAGAGATAACCTTTTTGTCAAGGGATTGATGTGCAATGGCAGCAAGCATCCCCAACAAAGTAGCTATCTAGTGTAGGATGTCCTCTCTCCAAAACTCAAGAGGCAGGCGTGGTAGGCGAACCCACACAGGAACCTTTGAAGGGAGATCCTCCGCAAAATTAAACCTCATATGCCAGGGTTTGACAAACAACCTGACTCGGTTGTAAAAATATGGGCCGCCCTCAAAGATGTGATCCCGATCAGACATGCAAGAGAATACCACCATGAAGTAGATATTCCCTGTTAACATAATGTCCATATTGCCATCTATTTGCCACGAGTGACAGATCCAGGCTTCAAGAGCAGACAAAGAGATTCAGATCCCAAGAAACTTGTAGATCAAAGCATGCTTAGTCCAGTACTCGACATCTTCCAGAATTGCCTCCAGAGGAATGACCAGAACAGGGCGATATTGACTACGAGGTAAAAAACCATTAACCTTTTTTAACTTCGAGCTCTCCCCAACAAAAGTCGAAGCCTGCGGTTGCGAATTAATCCCAAAAGAAGCTCTGTGAGAAGCCATAACCCCAACAATCATCAAAGTAGAGGCCACTCCACATGCAGCCATCAGAACACAGAGATGAGAACACCCTAGCAAGAAATACACACCAACAGTCCACACACAAAAAACCCCAGCCCCAACAACAAAAGAAAGCAAGAAAAAAAAGATTGAGAAAGACCCGCAGCAAACGGTAGCAGGCAACAGATCCACCCCACGTAGAAGTAGCACAACAGAAAAAAGAGCTAGGGCATGGAGGCCCTAGCTCACACCCAACCTCCTCTTAGCGAGCATCATTTCCCTAGCTTTAGTTGATTAATAAACTTGATCAAAAGTGCATTGAACCAGCCGCACAAACTGCATGGTAATGGGTTTTTCTGGACCTCTATCAAGGTTAGCATGCGAACAACAAGATTACATAAATGAAAACACTGAATCCATATTGCTAACAATCTCCCATTTTTCATTGATGACAACACCAATGAAAAACACACCTATTCTCTTAGTAATCAACATCAACAAGTCCGACATTAATGAAAACACAATACAAGCTTCCAACAATCTCCCTCTTTGTCATTTAGTACAACACTTGTTCAAACTCTCTACATTACCAGTATATTTCACCTTTGTTGACATTAAGGAAAAAAAACGGTAGACATATGCTTATTTATGTGTTGTTTATATTTGATATGATACATTTATCTAGATTTTTAGATCTATATTCATGTACACTTGTTTATCTAGAGTTTTATTTTTATGATGCTTATTTACATGTGTTTATCTAGATACATTAGACATGTCTATTTGTATATATTATGTTTATCTAGATATTTTACACATGCGTTTATGATGATATCAAATAATACATATGTTTATTATGTTTGACAAGTGTAAATAATACATAAATTGGTGATCTTTTGCATGCGTTTAAGTTTGTATATATCGTGTTTATCTAGATGCTTTACACGTATTTATCTAGATACATTTTATATGTGATTTTTGTATATTTGATGTTTATCAAGATGTTTTATACGTGTTTATGATGATCAAGACATATATGTTTAGAGTTGAATTTTTGGCTTTTGATGCTGAAAAACATACACAATCAAAGCCAGAAATTCAACTCTAAATTCAATGGACTATGGAAATCAGATTGATTTAAGACATATATGTGTTTATGGTGTTTGACATGTGTAAATAATACATAAACTAGTGATGTTTTACATGTATTTAATTTTTTGTATATGATATTTACTTAGAGGTTTTACATGCATTTATGATGATTCACATGTTTAAATATCTAAATTAGAATCAATACATAAATTAGTCAATTTCACACACTTTATGTCAAATAATACACCCTCATAAGACATCAAAATGTAAATACATCCCCTTAAGACACGTAAATAAATCAATATAATACATCCCTTAAGACATAAAAAATTAAATACATCAATTAGTCAATTTCACATATTTTTTGTCAAATAATACATCTTCTTAAGACTTTAAAATGTAAATACTATTGGATGGTATCAGATTTGGATACTATTTATGTTGTTGATATTCATGTTTTGTCATTGATGTCAGCATATATTTCTGTGGAGAGAATAGACTGGTTATGATAACTGGCAGAAGTGTACGGACACTGTACGGATGAATCAGAATGATCAAAAATAAGGATATGAAGAAGGATGTGTGATGACCTTATTCCTAAGGTCGCTTGGCTTAATATTACATATTGGTGATGTTACAGATGTTTTAGTGGAGACTGGTTTCTGGACTGTGACAATGATGCTTGACAGAGCATGTCTCTATGTTTTGGGTATATCTTACAAGTGAAGATGTTTTATGGTATGCGAGCTTATGGGATAACAGAGGACACATTGAGGAATGTTGGATAATGATAGATAGTTGTGGACATGTTGGTGACACTAGCTGTGGTGTGTATTCTGGAGGAGACCTATTTGGTGGCCAAATTTAGAGATGTAGTGTGTATTATGGATTGTGGATCTTGGAGTATATCTGATATATTGTAATAGATGTTTACTTGTTTTAGGTACCTTGTGTATCTTAGAAAGGGGTCAAATAATTATTTATACATTGGAAAGCCTTAAGTGGCTGACCTAATTAATTATTTGTATATTGGGAAAGATTAATTGGCCGACCTAATCAATTATTGTGATAGGGTATATATGTCAAATTTTTTCTTTTGGAAAGATGTGGTAGAGATTGAAAAGGCAGAGAAGTGAGAAAGATGTGAGGCTTGTTTGGCTGCTGGATGTAGAGCAGAGTTTGTGATAAGAATACTTCATTGGAACTGACCAAGCAAAGACAATTGCTATCAGACAGTTCGCTAGATTGTATATTATCTATATACACTTGTTCAGATTGTTAATCCTTGAGGGTGGCTTTAACCTTCTTTAGGCAGTGTGCCTAGGTAGTGAGCCCTCTGTTATTCTTGACTCCTAACAGGGTCTGTCTTTTAACAGGGAATATGTATTGTAATGTTGTAATAAGCTCCTAACATGGCTAAATATTTTAACAAGGCTACTATACTCTCAATACATCATTTGTGGGTGCTAATTCCCACTGGGGTTTTACCTTTAACATGGTTTCCTCAAAAAAAAGTATTGTATTATTATGTTGGAATTTATTATGTTATCATTTTTATTAAAGTTTTGGTTTATAAAGATTAAAGTTTAATATCCTGTATCACAACTAATTCACCCCCGTCTCTATTGTGCTTGTGGACTGTTATTCCTAACAATTGGAATCAGAGCTATTGGTCCTTAGAGAGAAATCTTAACAACTTGAGGTGATCTTGAAGATGACTTACTACAGGAAGGATAGTCCAAAATTTGATACTGAAAACTTTGACAATTGGAAGAACAAGATGAGAACACATTTTCTATGTTTGAGAATTGACTATTGGATGATCATGAAAAAGAAGTAAAAGATAGTGATTGGGGATGAATTGGAGAAGGCTACTAAAGATGGTAAGAAGCTATATGTAATATGGTCACAAGGGAACCATTGATCAACACACTTTCTGAAGGTGAATTTATAGAAGTAAAAGACCTGGATTCTGCACATGAGATCTGGACAAGATTGGAAGTACTGTATATAGGAGATAAGTTTACTAAACATGAAAAGATAGACAACTCAAAGAAAAAGATGGAATCAGTGAAGATGAGAGATGATAAGAACATTAGGGCATATGCATAGACAATTACTGAAGTAGTTACTGGCATCATAAACTCTGGAGGTACTTACAGTGAGGAAGAAGTGATTGTGAAGATACTCAGATCTTTGACACCTATATACAAAAATAAAGTAAAAGCTACATAGGATATTATACCTTTGACACCGAACTTCAATAGAGAGATGTTGATTAGAAAGCTAACTACTTTTGAGGCTATAGAACTGGGAGATTCTTTACCTAAAGTAGAGTCAACATTCAAGGTGACTGTCCATAGAAACAAAAAGACCTTATCTGGAATTGCGAACATCAGCAATAGTGACTTGAGAGAAGAGATTGGAGACTATGCTGATGAATGGGAACAAATACAAGAGGAAGAAAGAAAGCTAGATGAAGTGGTATCCCTGATCGCTAGAAGACAAAAGATAGGTAAGGGTAAATTTGAAGGCAAGTTATGTTTGAAATTTTTTTCATGTAACAAGATTGGTCATTTTGCATCTTGATGTCCTACAAGGGTTCCAAAGCATAAACCTAAGTTTTACAAATCTAAGTATTCAAAAGAAAAGGAGTGTTATTATGATAGTGAAGGCATATCTAATGATGATGTAGACTATGATGAAATGAAATTTATTGCTATTAAGGATGATGAACCTATACATGAAGAAAAAGCCTTAGTATCTCGTGTTGAAAAGAAATCTGAATGGGTTATAGATAGTGGTTGTTCACATCATATGACTGGAGATAAAAATAAGTTTGTGAGTTTGAAAATATATGATGGTGTTTTTGTTAGATTTGGTGACAATACTCCTAATCTTATCATTGGAGTTGGATCTATTTCTCTAGATGGAAAGAGTAATAATGACAATGTACTTCTTGTTGATGGCCTTAAGCATAATCTGATGAGTTTTGGGCAGTTAGTGGACATAGGTTATCAATTAAAATTCATTGATGGGAAATGTTCTATCATAAGTAAATCAGGAGACTTGATCACATTTGGTACTAAATATAGAGGTAATGTATTTGAATTGAATACATATGAAGCTTCTTGTTTTATTGCAAAGGTTGATGACAGTTGGTTATGGCATAGAAGATTTTGTCATGTTAACTTTGATAACATTGTGAAGGCAAGTATGAAAAATGTTGTAAGAGATCTACCTAAGATTGTGAAACCATCTAACACTATGTGTAGAGAGTGTGTTATGGGGGAAGCAGACTAGAAGCAGTTTTAAAAGAAAATCTTATTCAACAAAAAGGAAGTTGGATCTGGTACCTACATATGTGTGGTCCTACAAGAGCAAGATCTTATTATGGTGTAAGGTACTTTATAATTTTTGTTGATGAATTTTCTAGAATGATGTGGGTTACATATTTGAGAGAGAAATTTGAGGCATTTGAAAAATTCAAGTTATTCAAAGAAAAAGTTGAGAATGAATCTGGTTTAAAGATAACAATGTTTGAGATCAGACAAAGGTGGTGAGTTTACATTAGATTTATTTAATTCCTACTGTGAAGAGCATGGAATATTTAGACATACATCTGCACCTAGGACACCACAACATAATGGGATAGCAGAGCGAAGAAACAGAACAATATTACATGCTACAAGAACTATGCTGCTGGAAGGAAATGTATCACATTTTCATCGGAGGGAAGCTGTTGGTGCTATTGTGTACACCTTGAATATAATTCAGATCAAAGAAGGTACATGTATCTTGACTCCTTATGAATTATGATTTGATCATACACCTACTTTAAAATATTTTATAATATTTGGAAGTAAATGTTATATCAAAAGAGATGATGAGATAGGGAAGTTTGATGCTAGAAGAGATGAAGTTATTTTCCTTGGTTATTCTACTAAGAGAAAAGCATATAAATGTTTCAATTTGAGATTGAGAAAGTTGATTGAAAGCACTAATGTGAGGATAGATGGAAAGTTTCAGATTCAGGAAAGAATGTATGACTATGGTCAAATTTCAAAAATAAAAGAGGTCAATGTTGAACCCGAAGAACCTTTGATGGTTGATAATGAGATTGAAGATGAATTAATTGAGCTTATCGAGACTCTTTAGACTCCAAGGTATGTTAAGAAGAAACATGCTGAAGATCAAATCATCGGTGATGCAAGTAAAGGAATGATGACTAGATCTAGAGTTAGAGATGAAATTTGTTTGATTTCTCAAGTTGAACCAAAAAATATTGATGGAACATGTAGAGATGAATCTTGGACTAAAGATATGAAAGAAGAACTTGAACAGAAAAAGAAAAACAATACTTGGGAATTGGTTCCAAGACCTAAGAAAAAAAATGTGATAGGACCTAAATGGGTTTTCAGAAACAAGATGGATGAGGAAGGAAAAATGGTAAGAAATAAGGCTAGACTGGTTTGTAAAGGCTACTCGCAACAAGAAGGCATAGAATTTGAAGAAAAATTTGGTCCTTTTGCTAGGATAGAAGCTGTGATATTATTTCTTGCTTATGCTGCACATAAAGACTTTAAAGTATATCAGATAGATGTGAAATCAACATTCTTGAATGGAGATTTGGAAGAAGAAGCATAGAGAAACCTGATGGATTTCCTTTGATAGAAAATGAAGACATGTTTTTTAAGTTGAAGAAAGGATTGTATGGACTGAAACAAGCACTGCGAGCATGGTATGCAAGAATAGACAAGTATTTACTTCATCTTGGTTTCAGAAAAGGTAATGTAGATAGTAATTTATATTTAAGAACTCGTGAAGATGGAATCTTAATCATAGAAGTTTTTCTTGATGATATGATTTTTTGAGGCAATGATAAGATGAGTAAGAAGTTCTCTAAAGAAATGGAAAATGAATTTGAAATGTCAATTATTGGTGAGATAAAAAAATTTCTTGGTTTGCAAATTAATCAAAGTAAGAATGGTATTTTATATCTCAGACCAAGTATCTTAAGGAAATGTTGAAGAAGTTTGAAATGGAAGATTGTAAACCTGTTAAGACACCCATGGTGACTGGATACAAACCAACTAGTAATGATGAGACTCAAAGTTTTTTCAGACAAAGTATAGATCGATGATTGGTGGTTTACAATATCTAACTCACACTAGGCCAAATATTTCCAATGCAGTTGGAATTGTGGCAAGATATCAAGCAGATCCTAAAAAGACACACCTTGCTACTGTGAAAAGAATTTTCAGATACTTGAAAGGAATATTAGAATATGGATTGTGGTATGAAAAATTAGATGACTTTATTTTACAAGCTTACACTGATGCTGATTGGGCAGGTAATGTGGATGATATAAATAATACAAGTGGTGGAGCATTTTTCCTTAGGAAAAGGCTAGTTTCTTGGTTAAGTAAGAAGAAGGACTATAGTGTTCAGTCTACAGCTGAATCAGAGTATGTTACTGCTGCAATAAATTGTACACTAGTTGTTTGGATGAAACAAATGCTGAAGGGCATTGGAATAATTTTTGATGAGCTGGTGGTTATCCATTGTGATAACACTAGCATAGTGAATATATCAAAGAATCCTATAATGCATTCAAATACTAAACATATTTCTATTAAGTATCATTTCTTAAGGGAGAAGGTAGTAGAGAAAGAGATTAGACTAGAGTATATTAGCACAAAGGAATAGATTGATGACATTAAGTTTTTCCATTAGTATACTTAAAGTGAAAAATATGATAAAGATAATTGGTATAGGCATAACTGACGGACAACAAGCATACCCGATGAGATGACAATGTCTATCGTGAAAATGATAAGTATAGAATTGCCCAACGAACACTAACAAGAGTTCAACCGGTGACAAAGCATAAAGGAAATTACCAACGGTACAGTTTTGTGAACATCATCGATAGAGTAGAAAAGGTAGGAACTCGATGAACAGTTCACTTAAGGGACACCGACGAAGCAGAAAACCGACAGAGCAAAGAATGAAAGAAAACTAACAGACTGATAGAGCAACCCGACCATCAGAACCGACATTCAATTACAAAACCCACAAAAAGTGGATCTGACTTTCCACGTCAGATAAAACATTATAATTCTATTTTTAGAGTTTTTATTTGTTTTAAAACTTTACTTGAGGGTCAAGAAAGCATATTGTAAATGTTTTAAAGCATCCTAATGGATCTAAAACATAACTAACTAAAGATCAAGGTCAATTTGTAAACCTTGGATGTGGAGTTATTTTGAAAAGCGTGAATCAAGAATATACCTAGAAACTAGTATAAATAGATGTTCAATCATTTGTAATAGTAGACATGAAGTAACTTGGATAAATGATTGTATCCATGAAGAGCATCTAAGAAGCAAAAGATAATTCATGCAAAGTTCAGAAATATATTATATCAGTTATCAAGAACACAGACAAGGCTACCGACGAGCAGAGACAAGGTATTAGTCAAATCACTCAAGGTGATTACATATACATTGTAAGCTTTACAGGATCTGTTATCAGCAATTATAGATTGCATATACTATCATATCAACATTTATATTATAGTTGCATTCTAACAAGTGCATCACATCTAAAATCATTTTGTAGAAGGTGGAATTAACAGTTCTTTGATAAATCTCTTAACAGAGTGCACACTTAACAGTGTTGCTAAAGCTTCAAACAAAGTAGATCCTAACAGGTTTCCACTCTAATACTCCTAACATGGTAGATCATCAGAAGTGATCAAATTGTAAGCCTTAACTGGCTCCCTTCTTATTTGTAGATAGTGAAGTTTTGTGGGTAGACATCCCCACTGCAATTTTTACTTCCTAACATGAGTTTTCTGCGATATCATATCATGTGTTATGTGTTATTTATTTTCATGTATGTTTCTTGAATGTTTACACATGTAAAGAACTTATATTATTATTTCACATACATAAAGAAAGATAAGCAGATAGATAGGAATATACAAATTTGATGACACAAAGGTTAATGGGCCAACCATATAAAAAATTTTAGAGGTACTGATTCACCCCTCCCCTCTTAGTACATCATTCCAATAATTCCAACAATTTGTATCAGAGCTAAGTCTCTTTCTTGAAAAGCTTAAATACTTAAGAGGAAAGATCAACGCAATGGAAAAGTATAGACTGGACAAGACTATTGAGAATGAGAAGTTATAAATTCAGATTTACTATGAGGAATACAAAGAGGCGAGAGTAAGCATGAGAAAGTTGCTTAATGAAAGAAAGATTATGGAAACTAGGCTTAATGAAAAATATTATCAAGAAGAGGAGATTCTAGATTACTTCAACACAGCTGAATCATCAACAAGCAAAGCATCAGACACATCAGTAGAAGAGATCACAAGTCTACAAGAAGTCAATCTACATCTGACAGAGCAAATCAAAATGCTGCAAATCGGTCAAGAGACTCATATGGTAAAAATGATTGATGTCATGAATGATTCAAGAAAAGATGAATCAGAATGAACATTGGCTATTGATGATAGGAGGAAAATTATAGAGAAGCTACAAGAAAAAAATCAGAAATTCAAAGACTTACTGATCATCACCATGAGATTACCAACCAGATTATTCTTATGAGTCAAGAGGCAAACCGATTAAATACTAAACTCATTAAAAGAATACAGATCATCGGTGAGCTAAGGGAAGATAATGAGAAGCTAAAGCATGAAGTCAAAATTCAGAATCAACACAATGAATTGATCAAGAAAGCTAAAGATAGAAATAAAAGAATGGATGATTTCCTTGACAGACAAAGAAGAGTCAACAACTACACAGTAATAGGGTAGACCGACAATGGAGAATCATCTAATCAATCAGATCAAAGGAATTTTTATGCAACTCCAAGAACCAATAAGCTCTCATGCAATCACTATGGAAAACCAGGCCACACCTCAAACATTTGCAGAAACAAAATGAAAGGTATTCCTCAATCACAATCTAATTTCATTGGTAATTGTTATAAATGTCACAAGAAAGGACACAAGGCACATGAATGCAGATCCAAGTTGACAAATCCAAAGAAGGAAACCTACATGGAAAAATAATGTCCTACCTGCAAAATGAATGGACATACATATCAGGAGTGCTAGAAAAAGAATAAGAAAGATTGGACACCAAAAGAACCTGATAATGGCTATAAACCAACAAGAGTCGGTAACTCATATGTTTGGGACTATAACACATGGGTAAATTGCATAGCATGGGGAAGGTATGGTCATATATCTGCCAACTGTATGAGAAAATGGACTAGAAGAACAAGAGGATGGTTCAATCCAGGTATGACATGTTTACATTGTCATAAGGTTGGACATGTGATAAAATATTGTAAAGACCGACTGACAGAAACAAGCACTTATCCCAATGGAAATACCATTGATGACATCAAGAAGATGAGAAACAAGATGTGGGTAAAAGCTACAAACACTGAAGGTGCTGGAACAAGCAATGCAAATGATGACGCCCCATCCAATGGATCTGGTGGCATCACCATTTCCAAGTAAGTTGCACAAGTAAGTATGGAACTACATTATGACAAGTTATATTATGCATATGTTCCATTACATATTGATCATATAGACAAATTAGCATTATTGAAGATGTACTATATTGTTACCTGTAATATTATTGAAAAACAACCATCGATTAATGGGTACAAATTAGCATCGGTGAACACACACAGAAAAGTTGACATTACTTACCGAAATGTATCAGTCATTACACAAAATCCAAGTCGCTAAGTGTAAACCAACAGACATCGGTGATTCTTGAGCTGACAAAAGTTGTCGTCACCATTTTACCAACAATCATCGGTGAAGTCACCAAAGTTGCTAACAACCCTGACACTTTGCGCCTACACCGAAGATGTTATCTTTGCCTCAACCAACAAAGTCAGTCTTTGTATACCGAGAAGTTGTTGGGCATTAATGACAACTTAGGGCACAAAATTTATAAAAACACGACAGCAGAACTCATTTTGCACCTGCGATTTTTGAGCAACCAAGCAGAGCTAAGTAGAGCGATTGAAGAGTAGATTGAAGTGCGACCTCAACAAGATTTTAACACAACTCAAAGGATTCATGAGATATCATAGAGATTCAGTAAGTACCTACATTCACCGACCACACTGTTTAAGTTACAAAAAGCCCTAAATTTCTGAAAATGATGGCATCTACTTCAAGAATTGAAAAATTGAAAGAGGATAAGAAGAAAACAATCAATCTTATTAGCAACAACACTTGTGTTGAACCCAAATACAAGTTGCAACCATAAATCGCATCACAACCTGATGATTCTAGAGCATTCTCTAGAATCCCACCTAGGGTTTTGCTGGTAGAGGATGTAAGGTCCTATATTCATTACAAGATCTCATAATTAGGAGATCTAGACCTAGACAATGCCTATAAGGCACTATGTGATGAATCTGGAAAACTGAAAGAAGAACACAAGCATCTGTAAGTGAAAGGTCTGACGAATGCATTACATTTTCCCAAGGTTTTTAAGACCTAATGGATACAGATAGTTCTCAGAAAAATGCATAACCAGAAATTATGGCTTAATGAGCCAAAATGAATAACAAAAGATGTTATTCATGTGGTTACTAGATATCCCACAACCGACAAGCCACAAGCTCACAAGAACCCATCCTTGAAGGAAGTGGAAAAGCTAACTGGTGAAAAATTAGATAAGAAAGCTCTCATGGTCAACACTATCACCGACAAGGAACTCAAGTTTGGTGCATGTGTGGTAGGATACAAAATATTCCAGGCCAGCATAATGAACAACATAGCAAGCATTGCTATGAGCACAACCTACAAGATCATAAAACTAGGAAAGAAGATGGATCTTGCAGAGATTTTGTTGAATCAACTTGAGGAGAACATGAACACCATAAGATATTCAAGGACAAACAATTGTAAGTTTGGTTCCCTCATTATGTGCATATTCTTTTACTTTGAATAATACTTTCCTTCCATAGGAAAAGTAGTATGGGACACAAGCAAACCGGTCACCACATAGATATGTGAGCATATAGAGTCATTAGGAATAGATTTTGATGACCTAATGAATGAATATTACAAAGGTATTGAGGAAAAGATGCAAGCTAGAACAAGGATACCTGAGAGTTTGATAGAAGAACACAAAGAGGACATATGTTTTATGGTAGATACTGATTTTACCTATATCAAACTAGTAGTACCTAGGAAATCCTAGCTATCACCATTAGAATATGAGATCAAAACAAGACAAGCTACTAAGTGCATCAAGGCACTATTGAATGAACCAGTAGACAACAAGAAAGAAAGATTTGGCACTTATGAAGAATCCAAACCAAAGATCAAGAAAAATCTTGTTGTCGAGAAAATTGTAAACAAGAAGAATAAAATGGTAAAAGACTTAACCAAGAAATTTGCAGTTACTGAAGAAGGTGAAGAGGAAACAAAAGGAAAGGAGGAACAAATTGAGGGCCAGTCACCTATCAGTGAAGATATAGAAAAGAATGACTCAGAGGATACACAGTCAGATTCACCACCTCCTCCTCCACCTAAGAGATCAAGAACAATAGCCGCTTCAAGCACAAGAAGAAAAACTGCAAAAGAAGCAACTCCTTCACCACTAAAGAAAGGAAAAGTGAGAACCTATAAGAGGAAACCTGTCTCACCAAAAGAAAAATAGACCAAAAGGAGGAAGTTGACAAGAAATAGAGAAGATCTAGAAGACTCAGCTATGGATGAAGCTGACATAGATGTGCAAAAAGGGAAAGAACCCTTGATTCCAAAAAAAATTGATGAAATAAGTAAAAACATCTCAGAATCACCATTTATTTTTGATCCTAACATTAGGAAATGGTTGAAATTTGATCCAGAGGATCAAAACAAAATTGAAGAAGTTATAATAGCTAAAATGTGCAAACACCATTATGTTCCACTACAATTCTCAGAATATGACGTTCCCAAGGAACTATCAGCGAGATTGTCTACAAGATGGACATTTGTACTTCACCAAGAAAAAGAGATAAGAGAAAGAGTACCTGTTACTCTTATGCCTTCTGATTCAAAGAAGGAATAGATAAGTGAAATGATGAAAAATTATGAAAAGGAGTTCTCACCCTAAATGAGAGCATACAAATTTCTCAAGGGGAAGCTAATTGAGCTAGATCAAGACAACATTAAAAAGTGGTGCAAGATACTTAAAAAGACCATTAAGGAAGCTATCCTGGAGAAGGAACACATCATCATTAAGGATGCAAAAGATGACTCATCAGTGGAATTGGACAAAGAAGAGAGTGAGGCAACCAGAAACCAGAATATTGAAGTTGTAGATGAGGTATGGCCCGACACTACTCTTGACAAAACTCAAAGTGAAGAAAGCCAAATTCTACCAAGTCCAATTCATATTGACTTGAGTAATGAAGAAGAGGTCACCAAAGAAGAATTGACAATAAAAGGTAACATAACTGAAGATATCAATGATGAAACATGGCTGGATAACATCATCAATGACACTATAGGAAAAGACCCTGTAGAAGAGGTGCAAAAAGATGAAGATATCAATGTTGCACAGGGTAATACCGACAAACATGATACACTTACTGACACTGCAGAGGTCAATACACCCACCAACATGAAAATTTTGATACAAGCTATTGATATTGAATCAAGTCAGGAGAAATTATCTAAGAAAGATGATGATATACCCAAGGACATGAGTAATGATGAAAATAAAGATGCATCAGATACTCAAAAAGATACAGGTACTAAGATGAAGGATGCAACCAACACTCAGCAAAAGGTGTCTACTGAAAAAGACAAAGGAGAAGATACTAAAATAGATGAAACATTGAGAAATGATGAAGAGAAAGAAAAGATTGAAGAAGTTAAGCAAGATGAGATCATGAATGAAAAGGAAGATAAATCTGTTGATACACCCAAGGCCAATGAAGAGATGTCTTCACAAAACCAACTAGTGGACTCAGAACAGAAGCAACAAGAAGCTTCATCTTCTCGACCTTCACCTACAAAATCAATCCAATCTCAAGATCTACAAATAGTATTTCACCAATCTGTCTCCCAGCCAAAGAAGAAGAAGAGGAAGGTAATGAAGAAAGACATCTTGGTTGTAACACTTGATGAGGTAATTGAAACATCCAAGTGGGATGTATCTACTTTAGATACTGAAGCACTTCAAAATTTTGGAGTGATGTGTCAGAGAAAAGCAATACAAGAGAAAATGAAAAAGGCACATAGGGAGGCCCAAGCACTTGATAAAGAAAGGGAAATACTTCATCAACTTGTTCTTGATATAAAAGTTGAGAATGACATATCAATCATGGATCAAATTGCAGTTCTTATCGACGCCATCACCAATCAAAATGTAGATGCAGAGAAGGCAATGGAAGAACAAGAAGAAATGAAGTATCAACAAAAATTAGTTGAGAAGATTAGCCAAGAAGTGGCAGAGAATAAGGTAAAACTCTTTGAATTAGCAAGCCAATTAGAACCTATGATTACTGAAGCTGTTACCCTAGTTCATAAATTGTGCACACTGGCAAATTTCACAAAAGAAAATAGTGAAAAGCTATCCCAACTAGATTCAGATATGACAGCTAGTGCACAAAGTTTAACCTCTGATGAAAATACAATAAAGTTGCATCATGACAAGATCATAGAGGTAAAAAAATTGAGACAAGAGTTATGGGATGCATAGACACAGTTTAGAAATGAGGTTACCAAGCCACAAGCTCACATTTTTCCAAACCTCACCACTCTGCAAGAACACATAAAAAATGCAAGAAATCTAATCTCAACCTTGGAGATGTCTGTATTAGACATCATCTATGATATGCATGTGAGAATATCATGTGAGCACATGACTCTTGAAAATTTTAAGGAGAAATGGGAGAAGATGATGGAGGAAATCAAAGCCTCACACTCTCACATTTTTGACAAGTTGTAAGTACCTTTGCCCTCATTATCAAAAATGGAGGAACGCATAGTACATATGTACAATATACTACTTTAGAAGAAAGGAGATAAGGATATGTATAATGTATGTACAACAAGGATAGATATGTACAATATATAAGAAAAAGGAAACAAAAAGGAGAAGGCAATTATATGTACATAAACTTACACTTATCGGCATATACATAAGCGGAGTCATTTCATGACTAAGAAAGAAGTATACACAGGTGTACATACTCATACAACAAGTATGTTGCACATATCAGTTTTTGATACTAATGTCAAAGGGGGAGATTGATGACATTAATTTTTTCCATTAGTATACTTAAAGTGAAAAACATGATAAAGGTCATTGGTATAGGCATAACCGACAGACAACAAGCATACCCGACGAGATGACAATGTCTATCATGAAAATGCTAAGTATAGAATTTCTCGATGAACACTGACAAGATTTCAATGGATGACAAAGCATAAAGGACATTACCGATGGTACAATTTTTTGAACATCACCGACAAAGCATAAAAGGAAAGAACCTGACAAACAGTTCAATTAAGGGACACCGATGAAGTAGAAAACTGACAGAGAAAAGAATGAAACAAAACCGATAGACTGACAGAGCAGCCCAACCATCAGAACTGATAGTCAGTTACAGAACCTGCAAAAAGTGGATCTGACTTTCCACGTTAGATAAAACATTGTAATTCTATTTTTAAAGTTTTTATTTGTTTTAAAAATTTAGTTTAGGGTCAATCAAGCATATCATAAATTTTTTAAAGCATCCTAACGGATCTAAAACATAGCTAACTAAAGATCAAGGTCAAGTTGTAAACCTTGGATCTAGAGTTAATTTGAAAAGCGTGAATCAAGAATATACCTAGAAACTAGTATAAATAGATGTTTAATCATTTGTAATAGTAGACATGAAGTAACTTGGATAAATGATTGTATCCATGAAGAGCATCTAAGCAACATAAGAGAATCCATGCAAAGTTTAGAAACAGATTATATCAGTTATCAAGAACACAGACAAGGCTACCGATGAGTAGAGACAAGGTATTATTCAAATCACTCAAGGTGATTACATATACATTGTAAGCTTTACACGATATGTTATCAGCAATTAGAGATTGTATATACTATTAGATCAACATTTATATTGTAGTTGCATTATAACAAGTGCATCACATATAAAATCCTTTTGTAGAAGGTGGACTTAACAGTTCTTTGATAAATCTCTTAACAAAGTGAACAATTAACAATGTTGCTAAAGCTTCAAACAAAGTAGATCCTAACAGATCTCCACTCTAATAATCCTAATAGGGTAGATCATCAGAAGTGATCAAATTGTAAGCCTTAACCGACTCCCTTCTTATCTGCAGATAGTGAAGTTTTGTGGGTAGACATCCCCACCACAGTTTTTACTTCCTAACATGAGTTTTTTGCGATATCATATCATGTGTTATGTGTTATTTATTTTCATGTATGTTTCTTGAATGTTTACACATGTAAAGAACTTATATTATGATTTCACATATATAAATAAAGATAAACAAATAGATAGGAATATACAAATATGATGACACAAAGGTTAATGGGCCAAGCACATAAAATTTTTTAGAGGTACTGATTCACCCCTCCCCTCTCAATACATCATTCCAATAATTCCAACACAGATAGAATATATATTTACAAAACCTTTGCCAAAAGATGCTTTTGAATATCTCAGAAGTATGCTTGGGGTGAGAGCCCCTTCCAGTGGTAATTGATTGATGCAAACATGCATCAATCCAGTGGCTTTCAGAGCTATATCACTGTCTGGACTTGATGTATGGATCTACTCCTCAGGGGGAGTGATCGCAGGAAAACTATGGAGTATATTTGGGTGATTTTGAACCTCACTATTAGACATGAAGATTTGGAAAAGATACACCTTACAGAAGAGTTATGGCACCCTTTTCCATTTCTTTCAAAGGGGGAAAGATTCTATGTGAAAATCCCTACTGTTTTGGAGAGATTTGTGTTGAGGATATTGAGAAGATTGTATTGAGAGAGACTACTTTTTGGGTTGATGGATTTTACCATATGTTGCCATCAATGCCAAAGGGGGATATTGCTGGATGATATCAGATTTGGGTACTATTTATGCTATTGATATTCATGTTTTGTCACTAATGTCAACATATGTTTCTGTGGAGAGAGAAAACTAGTTATGATAACTAACAGAAGTGTACAAACACTATACAAATGAATCATAACGATATAAGATAAGGATATGAAGAAGGATGTGTGATGGACTTATTCCTAAGGTCACTTGGCTTAATATTGCATATTGGTGATGTTACAGATATTTTAGTGGAGACGGGTTTATGGATTGTGACAGTGATACGTGATAGATCAGGTCTCTATGTTTTGGGCATATCTTACCGACGAAGATGTTTTAGGTTATGCGAGCTTATGAGGTGATAGAGGACACATTGAGGAATTTTGGATAATGATAGATAGTCGAGGACATGTTGGTGATGTCAGATGTGGTGTGTATTTTGGAGGAGACCTATTTGGTGGCCAACTTCAGAGATGTTGTGTGTATTATGGATTGTGAGCATGGATTACGGATCTTGGAGTATATCTGATGTATTGTAATTGATGTTTACTTGTTTTAGGTACCTTGTGTATCTTAGCAAGGGGTTAAATAATTATTTGTACATTGGAAAGCCTTAAGTGGCTGACCTAATTAATTATTTGTATATTGGGAAAGCTTAATTGGCCGACCTAATCAATTATTATAATAGGGTATATATGTGAGATCTTGTCTTTTGGAAAGATGTGGGAGAGATTGAAAAGGTAGAGAAGTGAGAAAGCTGTGAGGCTTGTTTGGCTCCTAGATGTATATCAGAGTTTGTGATAAGAATACTTCATTGGAATCGACCAAGCAAAGACAGTTGATATCAGACAATTCACTGGATTGGATATTCTCTATATACACTTGTTTAGATTTTTAATCCTTGAGGGTGGATTTAACCTTCTTTGGGAAGTGTGCCTAGGCAGTGAGCCCACTGTTACTCCTGAGTCCTAATAGGGTCTATCTTTTAACAAGGACTATGTACTGTAATGTTGTAATAAGATCCTAACAGGGCTAAATCTTTTAACAGGGATACTATACTCTTAGTACATCATTTGTGGGTGCTAATTCCCACTGAGGTTTTACCTTTAAAAAGGTTTCCTCAACAAAAAACATTGTATTATTCTGTTGGCATTTAGTGTGTTATCATTTGTATTGAAGTTTTGGTTTATAAAGATTAAAGTTTAATATTTTGTATCACAATTGATTCACCCCCTCCCAGTTGTGCTTGTCGATTGTTATTCCTAACAAATACATAAATTTACTACATCTCCTTAAGACAATTTAATAGTCAAGTCAATTTAATACATCCCCATAAGACAATTTATCTATCATCAACAAATAAACACATCTATAAAATATCATCAACAAACCAAGACATCTATAATATATCTAACCATCTATACAAATCAATGAGATACATTGTTTGAATCATAGTTGAATAAAGATCTCTAATCAATAGTGATCCTGCCAATCAACCAAATAATTTCACCAAAGTATAATCCATCATATGTCATCACAATCAAGTCCTACACCATCAAAATATGATAAATAGTCCATCACAACAATTAATACATCCTAAGAATTCCTAACCATAGAGACAAAAAAGGAAAAATATGGAAGGTTATTACAAAATTATTTAGACCACCTCAAGTGGTTCAACCCGCTCTTGGAGAACATGTAATATCATCTCATGATACTCACTCTAGTCTCTAGTTATGACATCCCCGTTGTGATTTAACTAGATGGACAAAAAGGGAGATAACAACTACTAGGTGTCTATATTGATATGCCCTATTGTCAGGTTGATAACCAACAAGGTGAATCTCATGTTGGAGTTTTTGATTTGCTTGAAATATGTTCCCTTGTAAAATAACTTAAACCACACCACAACTTTAACAACATTCAAAACATTTTAAAAAATTTAATACACACACACAAACACACAAGGAAATTCAAGATCTAAGGCATGAAACCTATGGGAAACAACATTCCATCACTTTCTTTGGGTCCAATTAAATTCATCCTCTCTAAAATTCAACATAATAAATATTAACTAACTCCTACATTTCCAAGCTCCATAATCACTGCAAAGATGTCTCCTGCACAATAGATAACGTATACGTAAAAAATACTTACTTCAATATAGATCTAGATATACATGTGTAAATTTAAATTATACTTACCAATTTTGATCAATCATGAAATATGGTCATAATCAGTAGAAATCAACAAAATGCCATCAAATTTTTCATCTCCATCTTCATCAAATATTTCAATAACAACAAGTGTCACCAAATTCCATGCACCTACATATCCATATTCCCGATTGTTGCATTCATCATAGTTTTCAACATTGTAGTGACAACAGAAACATGAGTAATCCCTAGTGTAAAATGCTCGATTGTGATTATTTGTACTCATAGCTAAATGCAAAGACTGTGTCTTCTCTACCCTCTTACAACCATGCATAGTTCTTCTATCCACACTTGAACATACATACATACATACATACATACATATATATATATATCTGTGTGTGTGTATGTATATATATATAGATACGTATATATATATATATATATATATATATG
>MU228438.1:1434958-1445638 GCA_018584345.1 Thuja plicata
TGTATATATGTATATATATATATATATGTATATATATATATGTATATATATATGTATATATATATATATCTGTGTGTGTGTAACATAAAAAATAAACAAATCATGAATTTCATTTTTTAATTGAATAAATGATGTAAAATAAACAAGAATATCACATGTATAGTTTAGAAACACATACCTTTATCTCCCAAAATACTCTATGTGGTACCACTTGAATCGTTCTTGATGATGTACCAACCTAATTTGGTGAAACATGTGTCTTACACCATTCAACAACATTGTGTTCATATTTTATATGAACTCTCTAATAATTCATCTGATACTTTCGTAGAGCATGTTTGATGCAAGCTCCAACACTGGATCATGTTACCCTTTCCATGTCCACTATCAAAGAAACTCCAAACATGTGGTATATTTTTATTACAATGACATCTACATGATGCATAAAATGGATTGGAATACTTAAAGTGTGTTGCACATCCATTTGATCAAGAAAAATGCTTCTCAATTTTTATGCCCGTTTCTTTCAAATTTTCAAAAAACTTCTTGAAGCAATGTTCTACATAATGAGTGTCATGCTCTTTATCATCAATAATATAAAAGTGATATTATTTCTTAATGAATTGTGCTTCAAATGTTTTGGCAACACAATCTAAATCCAATTGTGCATGTCGATAACACACCTGTACCATAATAGTAATCTGCTCTAAAAAATAGTATTCTGGTTGAATCTATTTTTGATGAGTTACAAAAGAATAATTTTCTGCAAAATTGACAACTGATAGAATAGATCCAAGTGGGAAATTATCTCTCAATGTTTGAAATTATTGCACTTGACTCTTAGCAAAAAAATCATGATGTACGTATGGTTGAATTATTTTTTGAAATTTCTCCATAAATGCTCCAATAGGTATCTTATCTTCAACATATTCTAACCTTTTAGATTCTTTCAACCCAAATTTTGATTCACTCTTTACGTACTTGTAACTCTTTCAATTTACCATCTTTGTCACATTAGTGTCTTTGTTTCTGAAAGGGAAATTAGCCAAATCACCACATGTTTCAAAAATTCCTTTTATCCAATTTATTTGACCAGTTGCATCATCTATTTTGTCAAATAAAATGGATGATATGAACTCACTTTGTCTACTAGGAGGAGAATTTTTTAAACCATAAGTGTAGATTATACAATCTTTCAAAAAACCTGATAGTGGAGATCAAATTCAATATTATAAAAACAACAAGTTTCAAAAAATTTGCTTGTCCTCACATAATATGGCTTCAATATTTCAAACAATGTTTGTCCAACCAATGTTTTATATGTACATCATATTCATTAGGTCTGATCCTATGTTTGATAACATCTCTACTATTTGATGAAGGAAAGGTATTATAATTCCAAAATTATGTGATAAAATTCCTAATTCCATCCTCAATCCTATCAGAACAATGAGCTCTACACATAACTGCCCAATTGCCTTCCAAGGTACTATCATCCAAAATCATTCTCCTTATAACATATCCTGATATTGTCTTCCTACTAAAACAAATATCAAATAAAATTGAAGAGATTTATCTTTTTTTGGGGCATATTTTAACCTACAAGGGATGTCAACATCACTCTTCTTGTAATGACCTTATGTTAAGATCAAGATCGTTTCCTAATAAAACCAAAACATTTCTTAACATTTTCAATAATGTATTTTTGCATGTGAGAAAATTTTCTCTTTTTGAATGATGTATCTATACCCAACAATTTTAATAGATCTTACAACTTATTTTTTAGAAGTAAAATTGAAAGTAATTGAGCTTGTTCAAGTGTTTCAAGATTATCAAATTTAGCCATTATTTCATTTTCTATGCTATTAATTTACCTCTTATTAGAGTGTGAAGTTTGTTCAACAAGTGATCTCAATTTTTTGACATTCATTTCAAGTAAATGATCTAGCTTTCGATAATTAAGTTTTCTCTTTGCAGTTTGAGCTAGATTTATATGCTCATCCATACTAGCAAGAGGAAGTGATCTTGACCCTTCTCCAACATCAATTTCTTGATCTTGTGTTAAGCCTTCTCCAACATCCATTACTTGAACTTGTGTTGAGCCTTCTACAACATCCATTTCTTCAACTTGATTTGACCCTCCTACCTGAGCTTCTCCTTCAACTTTCACGTGTTGATCATGAGCTACACAAAAAAAATAAAAAAAATTAAGAGAACAATTTAGAGAATATACCTAAAGATACAAAATACCTAAAGAGACTACAATAATAATAATAGTGTGCACATGTGTGTGTGTGTGTGTGTGTGTGAGAGAGAGAGAGAGAGAGAGAGAGAGAGAGAGAGAGAGAGAGAGAGTACTTAATTAGTNCGTGTGTGTGTGTGTGTGTGTGTGTGAGAGAGAGAGAGAGAGAGAGAGAGAGAGAGAGAGAGAGAGAGAGAGTACTTAATTAGTGTAAAAAGACCTAGAGAGGGAGAGAGATAGTCTTAAGGGGAGAGAGACAGTAGAAACAAAGAACAAAGACCTAAAAAGACTAAAAAAGAGACAAAAGTGTACTTGATTAGAGTAAAAAGGCCTAGAAAGAGAGAAAGGGAGAAAGATAGTCTTAAGGGTAGAGAGTAAAGAGAACTAAAATGAATTAAAAAGAGACAAGAGTGTACTTATTTCAAGTAAAAATACCTAGAGAGAGAGAGAGAGTAGGGGTCATAGAAAGACTTAAGGCGAGAGAGGGAGGGAGAGAGAGAGAGAGATCCTAAATATACTTAAGGGACAAAGGAAGGGATAAATGTTGTAAAAAAGGATAGAGAGAGAAAGACAAACATAGAGATAAACAAGCATAATTCATAAACTAGAGAGAGATAAACAAGCATAAACTAGAGAGAGGTAGAGGAGAAGCATACCTGCTTTAGTTCTATAATAGTGTGTCAATACTTTGTCATGATTTTTTTGTTCCTTTTTAGTTGACCAATTTCATTGAGACTTATTTTCTCTATAATAGTGTCTCAATGCTTTGTCATGATTTTTTTTTCCTTTTTAGTTGAACAATTTCATTAAGAATTTTTAGTTGTTCTTTTATTTACCATCTCTTTCTTTCGAAAAAATCTACTTGAAAATCTTCTGCCAAAAAATGCACTTCAAAATTCTACACCAAAGAAAATGTGAGTTACTCTTTTTTTTTTAAAATAAAAAAATACAAAATATTTATATCAGACTATATAATTCCCCCCCGCCCTCAAAAAAAAAAAATGACTGACAAGGTTTGCGTTAACACGGTTCGTTAATTTAAGTCATGTTCACACGAAGTTGGTTGTTACCTAAATGTTTGTGTAGGATTTATTTGCACGAACACAAGTTCATGTCAACCAAAATGTGTTCGTGCAAACCTGCTTTGCATGAACATGTGTTAGTGCGAACACCCTTGTAATGGGCTTCCCTTAGAACTCACCTCGTTTTTACAAAATTTTGTCCTTTCAAGTTGTGGTTCATGGCTCAAACAAAACAATCTTGACAAAAATAGATGCAAGAATGTTCTATTTGGAACAAGCTATTTAATGATTATGATTTTGATATATATTGAGTTTGTTATGACTTTGTACTTTTAGTTTTATTGAACATAGGTTTTTCATCATGTATCAACTTCTATATTCAATGTTTATTGAAAAAAAAACTAAGTTTAGAAAAAGGAAAAATATTTTTGCAAAAGGTATTGATATCCTTTTTCCAATTAAAAAATAATAATTTTGATACATAGAGAACAAGATATGGATTAGTAAATGGACCTATGTCTAAATTATATATAATGTCACTTCAAAATTGAATAAAATACAAAATATTCAACATAATCAAATAAAATCAATGACAATCACTGGTAGTATTTAGAGGCACTAAGAGGTGGGGTGTGAATCAGTACAGACAAGTACTTAATAATTTTTACAACCAATCTAAAAGAGTTAACCAATAATTTCCAAAAAATGAAACATACAACTGATAATATCAAAGAGAAACAAATAACATCAAGCATCCACATAAGTAGTACACATGACACCAAAAATTTTCATGTGAAAACCATTGTAAGAGGGAGAAAACCATAGTGGGGATGACATCCACAAAATCACTTCACTACAGTATAAAGTGGTTTCCCTGTTAGGAGCTACAATACCCTGTCAAGGGTTCACCCTATTAAAAGTGATTAGTACCTTATTAGAAGTACCAAGAGACCTATTAGGGTCTACCTCGCTAGAGGATTTCAAACTCCCATTAAGAAGTTACCCTATTAAAGGATTTACAATAGGAACTTGTTAAAGTTCACCCAACTAAGGGATTTTTCTTCCCAACCAAGAGGGTTGGCCTAGAGTAATGAACTCTCTCTCTTGATTTGTAGAATGTCACTGTATGGCTGTTAGATCCACTTTTCTCTCTACTTTATGATTCTACACTAATCTCTTCTCCTACAATCTCTGATTGCTCCACTTGAAAAAATGATTGAAACCCTAAATCACATGAGCTAGATCATCTTATATAGTATTGTCCTTAGGTCACTTAAGACTTTGAAACTTTTCATCACATTTGACCCAAAATATTGACCAACCACATCGAGATCAATGTCAAACATACCTAACATGTTAGAATTAAATGCAATATCCATATTTATGACCAATAGCCAACCATATATCCACCGCCTTAACCGATTTAACATGAAACTCTGATTGGTGACCCAATAGGTATACTATCTTCTTCACCAAAAAACATAATTCACTCAAATCATTGAATTAAATTTCATGATCAGAATCATGGATTTCACTGACCATATAAAAATCTTCTCTAGGATCACAATTCCTAATTTGTACTACATCTCAACCGCTACCAAATTATATGATTGAAACTGTTCATCCTGTACACCGTGATGAGGCCTAAATGTGCCATCATTTATTCCATAGGATAGTCTTCTGCCATGGTCTATTTCCTAGTTTTTATGATTCTTTTCTTAAAACTACTCATGAGATTAGGTGGTATGAAGCCACGAAGACATTTGATATGTTTTTAATACTTTTGCATGCATACCTATCCATAGTTGCTATATTGAAAATCAAAATTATGTGGTTATGTATTTATAAGTAGTTAGCTATTTGAATGGAAATATATGCATGAGTATTTTGGTTTATTCTATCTTGGATGTCTATATTCTAACACCTTGGTGTAGATCATGGATATTAAAGGTAAATGACCAGGTGAACATTCCTGAGCACTGTGCAAATAGACCCAGTCCTGTAGTAAGCTGCTCAACGAAGGAGTTAATGAAACTGGAAGTTGCGGTTACAAGATGATGAAGGTGGCTATTCTGGATGAAGATTAGGTCATAAATTTGTTCTAGTTTTCAGATAATCTAGGGAATTATGAGAGGCTAGATCTTTTCCTCCTTTATGTTGCGATGATTCCTTTCCTATTTTTCTGGATAGTCTCTTTCTTCTTTCTAGATATGTAATAAAGTCTTCGCTTGTTTTATGGAGTGAAGTAGTTAGTTGTTAGATATTTTTCCTTTAAATAAATCCCCATTCTTGCATGAGAAGGAGGGCATTATTAGTGCTGCAAAAGATATAGTTTCCATTATGTTAGATTCCAATTTTTGCCATGAATACAATTGTACTTTGTTTTTGAATCAATGATATTAAAGTGTTAAAAGTTTGCATTTTGTGATTGAGTTTTGGATAATAATCCAAGGGGGGCCACTTGGTGAGGAATCAACATTAGATAGCTTCATTTCTTTTAGTTTTCATTCTTGCATCTTGTTGTTTCAATTTTAGTTTTGAAATTGTTCCTACAACCAAAGCCGTAGGTGAGCCGTTGCTTCTTGTAGCCAAAGTGGCAGAATAGTTGAAACATTGTGGTTTGGAGTTTCAATATTTTCATTCTTCAAGATTTAATCATTATACACTCATTTCTCAAGAATTTTGTTTCATGCAACCATAAAATAGCTTTCCTTTTAAAGCAATTTGTTTCCTGCAGCAATAGCATGGTCTGAGTCTATTCTCGGTGCATATATTTTGCTGACCCGTTTCAAGTACCACATCCTTGGGTTGATAATTAAGCGAGTTTTTATGATATGGAGGATAGCTTCTTGGAAGGATGTCAAATCCCTGAGTTCTGATGATAAGCCTATTTTTTATTCCTTTCTAAAATAGATCATTTTTGGCGTCGTTGTTAGGGACGGTGTCAAACCGAGTGTTGAACTCAGCCATTTGTAGAATTTACTTTAAGATTTTGCTTTCATCTTTCATCTTCTTGTTTTAAGTAAATTAGAATTCACCACCAAAATTTTCCCAACCAATTACCGCAAACCTTCATTCTATTTGCATGCATAGAAGAATAAGAGACACTCTAGGAAGGTACTTGTAAAATCACCTTGACAACCAATTAGGAGAAATATTTGTGCCTGAAGAAGAAGAGGAGGGTTAGTTTGTGGATGCTATTAAAATCCTTCCAATTTAATCATCCATGTTGTCACCTTTAGAAGGTGACCCACTGGGTTTTTACCTCCTTGAAGAACAACCTGAGTTTAATCCTTTTTCTAAAGCCTTGGCCAATATTAGAATTCAATACCCAGAGCATCAAGAAGAAGCAAATATATTGCCTCTAGTCACCTACCAGCATCAGAATCAACCTCATGTTCCATCCAGGATGGAAAATCCCCCTACTTTTCCATTTCCAATTACTGACCGGTGTGAAAGAAACAATCTCAAGAACATACCATCTTCGACCCTTCCTAAATTTTATGGACTTGTGACAGAGGACCCATATGCCTTTATCTTCAAGTTTGATATCCTCTATCGCAGTTATGACTAGTGTTTGGGATGAAATGAAGAGTGATTTATTGAAAAAGTATAAGGATTAATACAGAGGAAATGATATGAGGGGGGAAGGACATTTTTAAGATGACACAGAAAGAGGATGAAAGCTTGGAAGATTATGTGTCAATATTTTTGTTCAGTCTGCAAAAAAACACTCAACATCAGCTCAACCGAGAGTCTCAAAAGTTACTCTTCCTAAGGGGTATTAATGAGGGGTTCAAAGAAGCATTGGACCTAATGGCAGGAAGGGATATCATCCAATCTACATGGGATGATATCAAGAAAATATGCCTCAACTACTCTAGAGCTGCTACTAAGAAAGGTCGAGGGTATAGGTCCACTATAGGCAAACCAAATGGTGCTGGAGCCTCGCGGACAGAAATAACTCATCTTCTATCTGACTTTAAGTAGTGTATCATCAATAACATGGCTATACAAATGGATGAAATGCAGACAAAGAAAAATTATGATGAGGCAAAAGCTATTTTGGCAGAATTCTGCCACCATTGCTGACAATAAAAGAGAGATTGTTGGTGTAAGATTGTGGCTAATATAGAGGTTGCCCCGTTGCCCACTAATTTTAAGCAAGTTGAGGGTGAGGGTGACAAAGTATTCTATGTTTCTCAACAAGGACCATGGTCCCAATGAAAAGCTATGCCTTAGGACTAGGAGCTCTTACATTTAGTGGTCCATTTTATAGTAATCAATGGCAACCTCCTATGAATTCTCAGTATTATCCCTGGAATAATTATCAACCTCAGTGGCCAAATTACCCCAATCCTCAATGGAAAAATCCCCAAGGTAATTGGAAACAATCCCAAGGGGCATGACAACCACCATAGGGTAATTGGAAACATAATCAATAATGGCAAGGAGGTCAACAATGGCCCAACCAGCCACAAGGATTCCTACAACCACCTCCACAACCACAACATCAAGCACTTTTTCCACCACCTACAACCACTACTATACCCGAAAGGCCTACTCAACTTCCTGCCCAACCTCAACCAAATCCAAACAATAGGCCTCTAGTCTAGCAATAGAATGTCTATGTAAAATATCCTACCCAATATCCTACCTATAGTATAAATGTAAATGATATTCATTTGTAGTCTGGTACTAGACTACCTAATCCTACTCCTCCTATTATAATAGAGGTCTCCTCAAAATAACTTGAACATCTAGATGATTCACATACTTCTCCATTAGGCACAACAACTCCACCTGATAAAAACCAACAGTCATCTCCTCCTTTCCCACAAAGGTTGCAAGCTGAAAATTCTAAGCTTCCCGAAGATATCGCTTTTAACATACTTAATCAACTCAAAAACACCAGCGTCCAAATCCCATTATTTCAAGCTATCAAGGATGTGCCAACCTATGGAAAGGATAACAAAGAAGCCTGCTTCAAGAAACTTGGCAAAAAAAAGAAAGGACCCCCAGATTGTGCATGTGAAAGGAAAGCTAGTCTATGGCTTCATGAAATGAAATGATTGAGAAATGAATGTAAAATTATTAAAGCTTGAAGAATGAAAAACTTGAAACTCCAAACCACAATGTTTCAAGTGTTCTTCCACTTTGGCTGTAGGAAGCAATGACTATCATGCGGCTTTGGCTTCAGGCACACTTTTCAACACTAGAATTGAAACAACAAGATGCAACAATGAAAACTATAGGAAATGAAGATATCTAATGTAGATTACTCACCAAGTGGCCCCCCTTGGATGATTATCCAAAAATAAATCAACCAATGCTAAATTTCAACACTTTACTATCATTGATTCAAAAACAAAGTACAATTGTATCCATGGCAAAACCTAGAATTTAATAGAATATAAACTATATCTTCTGCAACACTAATAATTCCCTCCTTCTCACATAGGAGTTGGGCTTTATTTAAAGGAAAAACATCTAACAAATAACTGCACAACTCTATAAAATAAGAAAAGAATTTATTACATATCTAGAAAGAGGGAAAGAGATTATCCAGAAAAATAGGAAAGGAACTATCGTAACATAAAGGAGGAATAAATCTAGCCTCTCATAATTGTTAGAGTAATCAATTAATTCTTACTCTTTTTCGCTTAAGCTATCTCTTAGGTGCATATAATTAATACTTTATATTAATTATATTGCGCAACCTAGCTTTTATGTTTTAGGGTTTGTTCACCTTTATAGGTTGAACTTTGTATTGCTTTTTCATACTCTTCGAATACATTTTTGAGCTCTCACCTTTTGAGCATAGAAGGGTTTCTGCTTTTTCTGTTGTTGGCTTCAATCTTTGCAACAGGTATTTTGCATGCAGGTGTTCTTGGCGTTCTATGGATTTGCATGTTTCACAAATCCTACATGGTATCAGAGCCACCCTGTCGCTGCCTAGGTTGAAGATTTTTGAAGCCTCAATTCGAAGACGACAACCATAGCTTTTCTTAGGTTTTTTTGTCACTTTGGAGGAGGCACGATCTTCTAGAGAAGATTGAGTAGAAACAGACTCCGCCATTGCGTTCAGAAGGCCCGGGAGAGTCGAAATCATATAAAGTTTGACTAGTTTGGCCTCCGTGAGCACAGGCAAAAATTTTGAGCCTCCTAGGGCCGTACAGCTCAAAAATCGAGGCCATTTCTCAAAAAAAATTTAAAAAAAACCACTTTTTTAAGCGCTGGTGGGCGCTTCCTGTGCTCACCGCCACAGCGCCACCCGCGCGCAGCTGCTGGGCAGCGCGACACCAGCGCGCCACCGCTGCGCCACCGGGCCCGGCCGCCGCCCGCGCCCGGCCCACTCGCCGCCGCCGCTCCGCCAGTCTACCGCCTCCACCGGTGGGGCCGCCAACAGACCACCGCCGCACCGCCGACGGCCTGCGACGGCCAAACGGCCGTCAAATTTATGCCAGTCCTGATTTTTTTCCAGAGAGTTATTTCTTTGAGAGGCAGTTGGTTTTTTCCTCATAACTTGAGCATACGAGCTTGAAATTTGGAAAACAAGATATCGCCGAAAATCTCTTTCCGAGCTCTACACGATTCTAGAAGTTTGGTTTTTTGAATAAGTCATTTTGATGCTGTTTTTTAGCTTCAAAGTCAGCAGTTCTTTTCTGCACTCCGGGAGCTGTATCTTGTGCATCCGATTTCTGTTTTGAGCAATCGAATAGGCATTGGAAAGGTCTTGGAATGCTATATCCAGATCCTTAGCTACTTCATAAATTTTTTTTACCAGGTACACAAGTTTTTATCTGAATCATTATAGCTCTTTCTGTCTTTCAGGCTTTCCATGTTGTATTGGGAATTGGGTTTTATCAATTGTGGGGGGTGTTATTTCTTTCTTTTCTGTTACTTGTATTAGAAAATCAAAACATTGTATCACATAAAACAAAACCCCTTCTACATCTTCTGTCTAGTTCTGAAAGAAAACATAAAAAAAAATAGTCAGAGCACTTGGCACTATGGCAGACACAGCATCTGTTGAGCTTCTCACTCCACACAATTATCATGTGTGGAAGCCAAAAATGACCAGAATCCTCATGTCACGAGGTTTATGGTCCTGCCTGGATACAGTTCAGCCAGCTCTTCAGAGGCCTTATGAGGCTCTCATGCACAGAAACAAGATGGATGAGGCAATGGGCCTCATTGCTATGAATATTTTAGATGGGTTGTTGTTCCACCTGGATGGCCTGACTACACCCAGGGATATGTGGGACAAGTTCTCCACCTTGTTTGGTACCATGGATCAGTTTAGGATTCTCCAGATAGATGCAGAGTTCACCTCCTTGGCACCTGACTCATTCACCAGCATTGAGGACTTCTTGATGAAGTTCAAGTCTCTTCGATCCATTTTACAGGTTGCTG
>MU228439.1:0-13153 GCA_018584345.1 Thuja plicata
TATTTAAACTTCAGAAGCATAAAAACAAAATATAATGCATAAATGATATAGCCACCAAATACAATAAAATGAACACAACATAAAAAAAAAGGCGTAACCATTGCACACTTATGTGCGATTGCTAGTTAATTTGTAATCAGAATACAATGACAATCTTAATAATTAGAATAAATGTACAGTTTGGGTGCTGCCTAGTCAATGGTCTCCAGTTTGAACGGATATCAAATGCTTTGGCCATCACCATGGAAGTTCATGTCCTTCTCAAACTCAAATACAATTACTCTTTTCCAAAATACGAAAACAACTCAATCGACTGCACTGACTTGACTTGACTTGACTTGACTGTGAAAAATCTTAGAACGTATTTACCACGGTCCGCGTTTCCTCTGAAACGCGGCAATCCCCATAACCCCAACATTTTCTATTTCAGAGATCTCCTCTTCTTCGCTGTATACCATCCTTCACAAATCATCCAACCATGGCACAGATCTCGAAACCACCTACTCCATGTCTGCTTGAATTTCAGAGTGGGTGTTCTAAACCTATTTTAGCCCATGCTCCCGTTCAAAACAGGGATTCCGAATTCAAAAGTTTCATGGTTGTGGCAACCATAGTTTCCATCTTTAGCCTCTGTGTAATCATCACTGCTGTTTATTGTGTCTATTTACGCAGGTATTCCAACAGCCATCGTGGGATTTCACGATCTTGGCCATTTTCTCGCAGAGCAGCGGATATCTTCTTTTCAACCTCGGCCATGGCCACACAAGGCATTCCCAACGACATTCTCAATTCCCTCCCTGTTTTTCTCTACAAGCCGGAAGATTTCGCCGACGGCTTACGCTGCTCCGTTTGCCTGTCTGAATTCCAGGAGAACGACAAGGCCAAGCTTTTGCCCATCTGCAATCACAGCTTTCACGTGGACTGCATTGATATGTGGTTGTATTCTCATTCTACGTGCCCTCTTTGCAGGGCCAGCGTTGAGAAGCAGTGTGATCCATCTGTACTGGAATTGGGTGACAGGGAAATGGAGGTTTTAATTGGGGAAGAAGCAGATAACAGTGAAAATGGTTCAGGAGAAGAACATACTGTTTCTTCCATTAATGGTGAACAGGTGGAAGAGCACAGTAGAAGCACTGTTGTCATTGACATAAAGTAGCTTCTTCCATGAAAATTACAAGAGATCTTATTTCTCTTTCCTTTCTCTTTAGGTAGTCAAGATATTTCGGAGTAGCATACTGTACATTTTACAGAGTCAAGGGATGTTGAGAAAAGAGCATGGCTTCCCCTTTAAGTCGATGAGGCCAAAAAAGAGGAGTCTTGGAATTGTTTCAACCGAGTAAAAATCTCTTTATATGTTTAGGGAGCTGATGTTGAGCTGATCACTTAAAACCTGTATATAATCTTTAAATATTATTTTAGTTAATTAAGAAAAAGTTCTTGCTTTCTCGCCACTGTCTTGTAATTCTGGAGTAATTTTGTGTCTTATTTTTTTTAATATGTGTATATTTTATAATTAATAAAATCAAATATTAAAAATACAATACTCCACCATAGATTTGAATTTTAAAGGTTGAGGAATTAGAATTTGACTCAAAATTTGATTATCTTAAAATAAGGTTTTGAAATTCTGTTTTGTGTATTGGGAATATAGTTTGGATCGATCCATCTTCTGTTTTTGGTTGCCAACTTCAAAATTAGAATTGGAATTGAGAAATTCCTATTTCTGTGTTTGGTTGTACAATTTCAAATTGGAATTGGAATTAGATTATCCATTTTTGTGTTTGGGTCTACATTTTAAATTGGAATTAGAAATTGACAAAAAAAAAATAAGTTTTTTGAATTATTAAATAATGTTTAATTTAATGTCGAGGAAGAACCAGGTGGATGTTGTGCCTACAAGATGTCGGCCATGGCGGACAAGAAACTGTTTGGAAAATAACATGTAGTTAACACTATCATCGTCTTCAAACACTTGGATAGCAATAGGATCTTCCTCGATGTCTATCTACAGGACCTTCGACATGTCCGAAGCGGCTTGCTTTGCATTCCTTTCGACCACTTCTTCAAACAATGGGCTCTTATACACATTGTTGAAGCCCGCGGAAACCATCATGGCAACGGCGCCGCCAGCTAGGATTCTAAAGCCTTGCATTGCGAACACGGCGGCTATGAAGGCACTGCGGGTTCGTTTATTCGCGTACTCTAACATGATCATGGCGGATAATGGGTAGTCCCCGCTGATTCCAACCCCGAGCCATAATCGAAAGAAACATAGCGTGGTCATCACGGATTAGGTCGTGTGACCAAGTGACAAACTGTTGCCGATTGCGCAGACGACTATGAGCATGAGTGTGATGGCGTAGAAGAGTTGCCCTAACAGAGTTCCACATAGGGCTGCGCTATTAACTACTACAGCTACATTGGGAGGCAATGATCCTGGTTTGTCTGATGCTGGATCGTAATATTGTGTGCTATAATTGTGTCACACTTCTATGAATCCTTACATTCAAGAACACTCAAGAATGAGGTCTCAAAAATCGATCCATAGCTCTCTAGTCATGGATGTGTAAAAATGTAAAATGAAGGCCCTCAGATTGACCTAGTTGTGTCTATTGCAAATACACCATGAAACGAGAGATTCGAATGCATGAAAATGAAATCTAATCTAAATGATAACAATGCATATTAGTCTATGAAAGGAAATATGAATGCAAATCTAATCTATGGAAATAAACATGATTCTAATCTATATGAGGAGCCATGAATGCAAGAATAAAGAAAGCAAGAAGAGAGCTTGAGTGCTCAAATTCTCCTCCAAAATTGCTCTCCAAACCTGCAGCATAACAATATTATGAAAACCTAATATGAAAATGAGAAGGAGAGGTCTCCTTTTAAAGGAAAGTGAACGATTGAGATTAACAGACAAAAATCAAAGGCTATGATTAAGAGGCAAAAACCCACCACTTAGAAAGATGTGAGGAAAAAGGGATTTTATTTACTTTTTAATTTAATTCATTTCATTTTTCAAAAAATAAAGTGCTTTAAGTGAGGATTTTTATTTATTTAATTAAAAGAGAGGTTTTCTTTCAATTAAATAAATTAGAAAATTTTTATTTAATTAAATGGGGGAAATTGAATTTAATTAAATAAGAGGAATTTTATTTAATCAAAAGGGAGGTTAAATCTTTTAATTAAATAAGAAGAATTTTATTTAATTAAAAGGGAGATTAAATCTTTTAATTAAATAAAAATGGTCAAACTTGAGGAAATATTGAAATAATTGAATTAATTACAATTTGATCAAGGAAATTGATTTGAATTGAAAATATTCCAAAGCATTGATTAAGAAATTTGATAAATTTATAAAATAATAAATGGGGCCCAAAGTCTAGGCGACCATTTTAGGGTCATACAAATAGTACAGCCACCCGATTTTGGAATGGGGAAGTCACTGGACCTGACATCATATAAAATACAACTTATAAAAATAAAATTGGGTTTTATAATTTGAATTCCACCTATTTGAGTGGAAGTAGAACTTGCAGAAATTCACCGAAAATAAGAATTCGAAAACACAAACCAGGTTTTGAATTTTGCAACCCAAACTACATATTCAACCCAAATCGTATTCCCGCAAACAAACTGGACCTAATTTAATTAATTATTATAATCTAAACCTAATACGTGTGATTGTTAACAATTGCATCTGAAATGAAACGGTTATAATACCGGCCAAATGATTGTACCTCCAGGCAGTTATTGAAATATTCACATTTCCAGTACAAATGAGGCATTAGCCTGATATTTTGTCCACATTGACCCAACATATTTAAATGGGCGAAAATAAAAAGTAAAACTTAACTGCCCGTCAGAAGCAACTCCACATTTACACAGATATGTGAATAGCAGTTTGAGGCAAAAGTTTTGCTTCATCCATCTCTGCTGAACTAGAGCTTGACTGGCCTTTGCTACCATGCCCACAACCAGAACCAGCTCCTAAGTTCTCGCTAGCAGGCAATTCTGGTCTTTTTTCAGGAGAAAAGGCCACAATTTTGTCTCTGCAAACAGGGCACGTAGAATGTGAAAACAGCCACATATCAATACAGCCTATGTGAAAACTGTGATTGCAATTAGGCAAAACCCTGCCTTTCTCATTCTCCTGGAATTCCGACAGACAAACTGCACACTCAAGCAAAATCTTCATTTGCTCTGCTTCGTATACAAATATTGGCAGAGCTTCAATAACCTCTCTCTGCAGACCGACCGGTATGTCTATGATTGATGGGTTTTCCTCTGCTAAATGCATTCGACTGTGAAAAGTCGTTGATCTTCTTCTGTTGGAGAGTCTGACGTAGCGAGCAATTAAATAAATGATGAGAAGAAGAGCAGCAATGAACACAAGCACTGACAGTTTGTCGAATAAACCTACAAATTGAGCTGCACCTGAATTCCCCATGGCCTCACCTCTCTGTAATGTTTGATCAACTTTTTCTATATTCAAGACGCGATTTTTATTTCTAATTATTGGGGGAACCTGGTCTTTTTAAAGTGCCATTTGGGTTTCTGTGCAGTGTGAACGGAATCGCTTCCCAATTAAGCGCCTTGATGTTTACTGTTAAAAATAAAAATTTAATTAATGGATCCTGTGCTTCCAGACATAGCTCCAAAAGGATTTAATTTAGAGGGTCTGCCCATAATGGAAGTCTGATGTTAACCTCTGCCGCTCAGAATATTTTGATTTGCCGAAAGAAGACGAGACGAAGAATTTGTGGTGCCGTCTCAGTTACCCGTCATTAGTTCAATACTGATCGCATGATTTAACTGATGATTCAGCGTGCTTGTTTAGCAGAAAGACAGCATCTAGGGATCGCAGTCAATTGATATCGGTGATTACCAATTCAGATTAATGACTCTGCATGTCAAAACATTAATTTTGTACTTAAAACGTTTTCCGATATCTGGACTAAAAAATACCTTTTTATAATATATAGTTAAATTAGTAATTGCAGTTATATTGATAGTTATGTATATTGGATGAAACTTTCTTCTAAGTGGTAGGTATTGTTAGTGTTTGGTTGATTTTCTTCTAAGAAAGTAAATATTTGGAAGTGAAGGTGGGAACATGTTGAAGATATTAAATTAATCATTAAATGTCATTATACAATCTTGATTTGTCATCTTTGTGTTTAAGTAACTGATTATAACATGTAAAATAAGCATATCAAATAATTTATTCGTTAAGAAATATAATAAATAATTTGTATAATATAGATAACTATAAAATGGAAAAATATCATAATGTTGGATAGATGCATTACCATAATTAGATGACAAGCTTGAAATTTGAGCCACTTTAAGAATGCCATAAGAAACTAAAATGAACTTCCAATCTCATCCACATAACATATGCTAAAAAGAAAAATAGTCATAATTCGAAATTATTTAAGAGAGTAGATGCCTAAATTCCTTTTTATTAAATTTTCTACATATGTGCTTTTAAATGTTGTGGTGTTTGAACATGTTGATTACAACTAGTATATCTTTGAAGACTTCATGATATCATATTTATTGGAGACATTTAAAAAAAAATGTTTGTCGTCTCTACCGTGACATTTATTCACTAATTGGATCATCATCTTCCCAAGTGAAAATAGTCATATTGCCTAAACCTTTGTGACCTTACATAGCCTCCCATCAAAGCATAAAGGATAATTAATTTTTGTATATGTTGTCCTTGCGACTAACTTGCATGTATGGATGCAAAATGTTGAAGCATTGAAGATGCATATAAAGTATTTGACAGAAATTTTTGGAGTAAATTCCTTACCCCTATAACTCCGAAGGATTGCTTACGATCAAACACTCATTGTAAAATAAAAGGAAAAGAGATAAATTATAAGGGAGGCCAAAGAGACTATTGATCCAAAAAAATCATAAATTGTAATAAATGTGCATTTAATTATATAAAAATGAATCTTTATTATATAAGGAAAAAGAAAAAACAATCCTAGAAATAAGGATAAAATTAGATCATGACATGTGTCCTCATTTTATAACTTGAGACAAAAAGTACATGACCTAAGTAAGCTTAATTATGGTAGCATAAAAAGGGGTCCAATTAATTAAGAAAATACATTTTAGTTTAACATAAATTTTCAAACATTTTTTTGAGAATATCTAACTCTTGTGTGTAGCCTCAAGGATGTTGTAGAGAAACATAAATGTCACTACCACCTTTTGAATATTAGCATTTTAGTAAAGTGCATGTTAAACTAATTTTCTAGCCCATGTCCTTCCTATTAATGGTTTAAATCGGGATCCCTAAATCAATAAATTTGTATAATTTCTCAAGCTTTCCAAGGGTCAAACCTATGAAGAATACTACGAAACCTATGTTTAGTTTGGGAAAATGAAGACCAAACATTGAAGTGAGTAGGATCTCCTTCAATTTTGGTCTTACCAGAACAAGAGGGCTTCTCTAAGGTGTTAAATTATAGTACTAATGGGACTAAAAATACTAAACTACAAATCATACCTACTACACACCGTACTCATATATTATTTTTCACAATGCATTTATGTGTTTGTTTCAATATATAAATTTACACTTTTACATATTACAAAAGGGCTATCAATATAGAGAGTTCAAGTAGTTGATATAATAACTTCTGTGGTTGTTCTACACTCAAATACATGAAATTTGGGAGGAGCAATATATTGAAAAAAAAAACCATATAATGTTTAGTTTATTTTAATGTGTTGAGGATATAGAATGATGATAAATTACAAATTTATGCTTATATCGAATGGGCTGTAAGTATTACATTCATGTGAAACATAAAATATCTTAAAAAAAAGATACCTTAATCAAGATATGCACAAAGACTACACCAATTCATATACATACATAAACTAGGTTCTATATATACAAACCAATGAATATATGAGTTAGAATTTTTAATAAGATTTCAGTTAATAATGTATTAATAAACTTATTTATTAATTTATTAATATTTGAAGATATACATTACAAAAGTTTTTTAATGAACCTTCTAGCTAAACAACTAATTGAAACTCATTAAGAAATTGTAAAAGAATATTTCTAAGGATACTCCAAATATGTTAAATCTACAAGTTATATATTTTATTTATAGTTTACAATAGATCTACTACATGTTTCACACAATCTTATTATGATATAATAACAAAACCACGATGCCTAGAACTGGAAACTCAAACTCTAGGATACATTACAATGTTTATATATTTTTCTTGACAACTATTCAAGTTCTTCTATTTTACGTCCTCCATAATGAGATTATCTAGGTCTTTAATACCCTCAAGTAATAATTCCTAGTCAATAATGAATGATAAAATCTATGGCAAGTACACAAAAATAAGGAACCTCATACTCATTAGGCATTGTTCACCAAAAATAAGTTAATTTGGAACCTCTTCATCTATCAATTGAATTTAAATGAATAATAAATTGTCAACTGTTAACTTTCTTAGAACACTCCATAGATGCACATTGGATGCAATATACCAAGAATAATCTAGTAAAGTATGGTGATAATATAAATTTGTGAATTGAAAAAGATTTTTTTTACTATTATACCATCCTATATTATTATTGTAATATTACTTAAATTCTTACTTTAATTGAAACCTTAACTTAAGTCCTAAACGAATCCTTATTTTAAACATACTCTACAACTACCTTTAACCTTAATTAGAATCTAACCTTAGTTGAATCAAAACCTTAACTATTTAATCAATAACCTCAATCTTATGTGAACATTAAATTTGTTTGAAAAATAAAATTGTAATTTCATTTTTAAGATTGATTAATAACTAATCAAAGAGTATCATTCTTTTTTAAGTCTGTTGGTTAGTTCAAAATTTCACGACTTATTTAAAACTTCTGATTTATCTAAGAAGTTTTATTTTTCAATAGTAATTTCATTAATTGAAACTTCATATTCCAAATCTGGAAAAAATTTAGAACTTTCTAAAAGGGGAAAGTTTATACCGACAGCCAGTCACTAACACAGGTATATTAGGCGTTCTGTTCATATAGGATTTGATCAAAGAAGAGAAGGTATGGAAAAATTATCATCAATTGTAATAGCATCAAATTTATTTTCTGAAATCACGCCCGCTTAAGCCATATTTCCCTGAGGCATTTTGTCAAACAGTTCAGGTGTTCTGATTTGTGCTTTCAAAATCTGCAAACATATCCTGCAATCATTGTATTCTCTGAGATTGTACCTTTCTTGAATGTGGAGAATAGCTTTCCAGAAGTCCAAGACTATTTTAGGAAAAAATAGTTATAGGACCAGGATTCTTTCTAAGCACAGATGTCTCTTCTTCAAATATATTCAACTCTGCACCTGGACGCTGATTTACATTGAAATTCGAAACCCTCTTTCTGACCGCTTCCACCACTAAACTATAAAAGGACTTAGCCAGGTAGGGCGACAGGGGCCACAAAATTTGATGATCACTAATCCGTCAAATTAAATTGCATTGGGTTTTCTCCACATTACTAATTTTACTTGTTTCATTTGTAATAAGTCATTAAAATCAGCGGTGTTTTGTCTTGTTCTGTAGCATGATAGCATCCAACAGCAGATCCTTAATGTTCTGGCAATTTTTATTTCATTTAAGGTCTGCTGTTAGTTGATATTTACAGTATAAATTGTTACCATATGTTCTGATAAGAGTAGTCCCTGTTCCATACCTATTATCTTCTAATGCTCTTGGCAACCCAGCGAAAGCAGGTGCAACCAATTGATGAAGTGGTTATGTGTTCTGTTTTAGAGCAATCCCTGATCCATATTTCTTATCTTCTGCCACCCTATGCACCACAGCCGATGCGGGTGTAATCAATCATTCAAGTGGTTTGTGGAACTATTTGCGGTGTAGAGATTTTGCAATATTGTATCCCATAAATTAAGTTTAAACCCAAATTTTGAAATATAAAAGTGCAAAGTAATATCACACCTTTCATACAAATTTCAGCCATGTCCAGCCTATTAGGTATAACTGAATCATGAAATTGTATTGAAACAAAATGCAAAATGACGTTGTATTGGATATAACTGGATCATGAAATTGTATTGAAACAAAATACAAAATGTGTTGATTTCATTGTCAGCACTTTCTTGGAGATTCATGACATGGTTTAACCGTCATTGAGAGTTTGAGTTTTTGGTGCAATGATAAATGATTACAACAATTGGTATCAGAGCCTTGGGTCATAGGTTTGAGTCCCCATTCAGTGGGTGCTGAAGGCTGAGGGGGAGATTGTAGACTTGGTGGTCAGCACCTCCTTGGAGATTCGTGACATGACTTAATCGCCTCCTGTAGATTGAGTTAAATCTGACATTAAGAAAATCTACAAAATGATTCCAACAAAATGACATTTTACTTCTAAAGAAAATCTACTATGTTATATATATTCAGGGCAAAACCAAAGGAACTATAGCTAGGATCTCATTCTCAAAGATTTATTGTCGGTAAGTAAGAACTAATTTACGGTGGAAGAGCAGAAGAGAAGAGATAATTGGGTAATGCTCTGGAATAGGAAAATAAATTTATTGGTCCTTGATAGTTTGGGATTTGATGTGATTGAAGCTCATTCAATATGGAATTAATAGGCAGATGTTTTATTGGAAGATGTGTGTGATCTCGCTTAGTCTTAACCTGGTGGATCATCTGTTGCTATTCTGCTGGATACGTTTATTGCATTTATTGCATTTAAAAACCATGATGTTTGATGTTTTTCCTTCCTTTCCGTGTTTGTTATATGGTAGTTGTGCAACTTTAAGGTTCTGGTTAGGTTAGTTTAATTAATTACCTATCCGAAATGGTGAATGAAACCCAACCAATCCATGCAGCTGATCCTTGAAGAAAGACCACTCCAAGAAAGACAATCTCTTCACCGTAGCCTCTCTAAATTTATCCACAATTCATGTTACCTGATGGTAATGATTAGGGGTTCTCCACAAGTTCTCACACCATTAATTTTGAAACAGACCACCTAATTATCTAAAAACACTTTTCTGATTTGTGTTCCTGTCTAGCACAATTAGCACAAGCATCTCTATGCCATATTAGATCATTTGATAGATATTATAGTTGCAATATCCACGGTTAACTATGCTAATTACCTCTATCAAACCAAATGTTATCTCCTGAGGGTATCAATCATAATGACATGCAAATACAGTGCAAGTAAGGCTCCACATGCTTCAAGAATTGAAGTTAAAAAACAAACTTGCTTCAAGCATGAAAGCATGTAAAATAGATCCACAGGATCATCTGTATGACAAATATTTTAAAGGAGACCCATTTGATATGACAGGGGAACATACAACAAGCTTTCAATGTATCTGGTAGAGGAAATATGGTAGGTCTACATGTTAGGTATTTGTATCATTCTTGTATATGATAGTTTTTTATTTTTAACTGTTATATATATAATGGTAGTGAAAATTAAATCATTTGATGAATGATAAATTAATTTATGTCAAGTATACTTAAAATAAGAGTATTTGAGATAGTAAGGATCCTATCACATGGATAGGTGCATACTATCGGTAAAGATCCTACTAAGCATCTATGTATTTTTGTTCAGGTGGATTCCTTTTTGTCTAATATTTTTCTCTGTATATGGGTGATGTGGTCTTGTTAGTGGATTTTCTTTACTTATTTTGCTCTCCCTTATCATCTAAGTGTGCTTTATTTTCTTTCGCTTAATATTGTCTGGTTACTTCCTTTTAATTCAGGCATTGTGTCTTTTTGCATCATTGTTAATTGGCCTAATCACATTCTTTTTCATCGGCGAGTTGATCAACGACCTGATTCAAAGGAAATTTTAAATGAGTTAAGTATATTTTAAATGAGTTAAGTATAAATTAAGGGGAAGTAATTAATGGACCATTTTGTAATGTTCAAAGCCATCTACAACTTGCAAAACAAAAAAAATATGTCCAGATTATCTTATCTGAAAATTAGGAGTTAATTATTAAACATATTTTAATCGACTATAAAATAGTTATTTTGTTAATGCTATTATGATTCAAATATGTAATTTTTGAGTCAAATTCATTGACCCATGTTTCATGAATAGTAGTTTACAAGAACTCATTTCTCATGTGAATGAATGTTACCAAATAAAAAATTAAAACAGAAAATAGAATCTAATTGTAAGTGCTAAGATAAATTATAATATCACTACACACATTTGTAACAATCAAATCCTTTCAAATGATTACATATCAAGCTCAAATCCTTTCAAATAATTACATATCAAACTGTGATATAAGTCAAACTCATTAACTCATGTTTCATGAGTAGTAGTTCACAAGAACTCATTTCTCATGAGAATGAATGGAGCACTTAGCACTCATTGCATCTAGGTGATGCTCACAGATGTGAAGTACTGGGATTCCAGTTCTACTCCAGCTCAAACGCACTCACAGATGTGAAGTACTGGGATTCCAGTTCTACTCCAGCTCAAACGCACTTAACCACGGAGTTTTCTCCAAGGTTAAGTCTACTTTACTAGCAATCCCATTTGCAAAACCATCAGCAAGTGTTGTGCCTTACCAACCATTCATTAGAAAGCTCCTTAAACTCATCAATCGATAAGTAAGAAAATACATTAGACTGTTAAAAAGTAAAACTTAGTGTCCCATCCTAACCAATTTGACATTTACACAGATATGTGAATAGCAGTTTCAGGCAAAAATTTTGCTTCATCCATCCATGTCTGCTGAATTAGAGCTTGACTGGCATTTACTGCCATGCCCACAACCAGAAACAGCTCGTAAGTCCTCGCTAGCAGGCTATTCTGGCCTTTTCTCAGGTGAAAAGGCCCCAATTTTGTCTCTGCAAACAGGGCACGTAGAATGAGAAAACAACCACATATCGATACAGCCTATATGAAAACTGTGATTGCAATTAGGCAAAACCCTGACTTTCTCATTCTCCTGGAATTCAGACAGACAAACTGCACACTCAAGCAAAATCTTCATTTGCTCTGCTTTGTACACAAATATTGGTAGAGCTTCAATAACCTCTCTCTGCAGACCGACTGGCATGTCTATGATTGATGGGTTTTCCTCTGCTAAATGATTTCGAGGAGCCCTGTTACTGTGAAAAGTCGTTGAGGTTCTTCTGTTGGAGAATCTGATGTAGCGAGCAATTAGATAAACGACGAGAATAACAGCAGCAACGAACACAACAACTGACAGTTTGTTGAGTAAATCTACAAACTGAGATGCGCCTGAATTGCCCATGGCCTCCCCTCTCCGTAGCCTTTGATCAATTTTTTCCTATATTCAAGATGAGTTTTTTATTTTTGTATTGTGAAACTGGTCTTTTAAATTGCCACTGTGGTTTCTGTGAATACAGTGGCTTTCCAATTAAGCGGGTTGATGTTTACTATCAAATATAAAAATAAAAAAATTTGATCTTGTGCTTCCAGACTTATCTTCGAAAGGGGTTAATCTAGAGTCTTCCAATTTAATGGAAGTCTGGTGTGAGCCTCTGCCGCTCAGAATATTTTGATTTGCCGAAAGAAGACAAGATGAAGAGTTTGTGGTGGCGTCTCAGTTACCCATCATTAGTGATTTAGCATTATTTTACTAATGATTGTTCGAAGAAATAACTCCATCTAGGGATCGCAATCAGTCGATATCGTTCATTACCAATTCAATTCAATGACTCCAAATGTCAAAACATTAACTCTTTCGAATATCGGACAAAATAAAACATCTTTGTATAATATATAATTAAATTAGTAATTGTACATATATTAATAACTTTATGTATTGTTGGATCATTTTTTTTAATAGGCGGTAGGTTTTGTTACGAGTTTTTGACTAAAAGAGGGGTAAAAATTTATTGAATACAAAAGAGTACAGAACAACAGAGGAAATAAGGAGCACTAAAGAGCTTTATCCTGATCAACAAGTTGAACCAGCTTATAAGATAAATCATGGGGAAGCATCCTATGATCAACAATATTCCAATCCAGCGCGTGCTCAGAAGCCCATTTAGCCAAGCAATCAGCCACTCCGTTCCACTCCCGAGGGATATGCATAAAAGACACAGATTCCAAAGAATTGCATAACTGGATGAT
>MU228439.1:16434-30707 GCA_018584345.1 Thuja plicata
GACTCCTGAACCACATCCAAAAGGTCTTGATTGATAATATCCCAAAATTCCTGGAAGAATTCAATAGGGAAGCCATCAGGCCCCGGAGCTTTGCCCTTACGCAAGCTGAAGACCACCTCCTCCAAGTTAGACATACAAATCGGTCGCATAAGAGAGTCATTCATCTCCCTGGTCACAACAGAGGGAATACAGGACAAGATCATATTCTCCTCAATCTCCACAGGAGGCAAGTCATCTAAAAAGAGAGCAGAGTAAAACTGAATAGCTTCCCTGGACATAGCTTGAGAGGAGGTCAGATGCGTGCCATCAGAAGTAACAAGAGAAGAAATGTAACTCCTGTTACGTCGAGCCTGCATAGATTTATGGAAAAATGCGGTGTTCTTGTCCCCTTCTTGAAGCCAGTCAACTCGAGCCTTCTGTTTCCAATAAATTTCTTCTCTAAGGTCCCACTCTGCTAAATCACTAGAAGCTTGAGATTCCGCTATGCCAAGAGCCTCAGAAAAACCCAAATCCCGAATCTGCCTAGTAATAACATCCAGACGATCTTGAGCCCTCTTCTTCATGATGTGGAGATTACCAAAACAAGTCCTATTCCAATTCTTCAACTTCCTTTTGACATACTGTAATTTTTTAGAGAAGGAGAACATAACAGTGCCATAGGCAGAGCCACCCTGTCTCCACCAGTGAGCCATTAAATCATGGAGAGAAGAGTCTCGAAGCCACATCAGCTGGAACTTAAAGGGAGGCTTATTGGGGATGGCAACATAACTAGCCATGAGCTTAATAGGCCAGTGGTCAGAGCCTCTCCAATCAAGAATTTCATAAGAGAGAGAAAGAGAGCCACAATTCCAAAAGCAGGAAACCAGGAACCTATCCAAGTGTTCCGAGATGGCATCATCTCCAACCCTTCTATTGTTCCATGTAAAGAGCCCATTAAGAGGTTTGACATCATAGAGATGTAAGAGATCTATATTTTCCCGAATAAGCTCAGAAGAAGGACCCAAGCGAGCCAGCCCACCCCGCTTCTCCTCCAGACTAATGACAGAGTTGAAATCCCCAGCTACAATCCAAGGCAAGAATGGGTGATAGCTTTTGACATGCCTAATATGTGCCCAGAGCTTAATCTTGCCAAGGAGATCAATAGGGGCATACACATTAGTAACAAGAATCATCTCTCCAGTTTCCAGAGAAGAGGCCACCATTGAGAGAGCCGAGTGACAAGAGATCCAGTAGAGGGGCATAACTTTCCTAGGATCCCAACAAATGGAAAAACCACCAGAGCTCCCCAAAGAACCAACACACTGACATTGCCCCAGAAACCAAATATTAGGAGCACATCTAAACATAGAATCCACTGAAAGCTTGGTCTCCTGGATGCAAATCATATCTGGAGAATGATCAGCCACCAGCTCATGAATAGCTTTTTGTCTGGGGATGCTATTCAACCCCCTCACATTCCATGAGAGAATAATCATTGAGTAGAGTGGGGGAAATGTTCAACCATGGTCTTTACAGCCCCAGACTCTACCAATAAATCTCCTGTAAGTTTAATTTTTTCCTGATCCTGCTTTCGCCCAACTCTTGAGGGAGTAGCAAAAGAGACTTTCTTAAATGGTCTTTGCAACAGGCCCAAAGGAAGAGAAGACCCCTTTCCTTTATTAGAGGCAAACACCTCCTTGACCAAATCTGCCAGAAGAATATCCTTTTCCTATGGAGCATGAGAAACCACAAGGGCACCAGACTCAGGGCCAATAGGGGTCTCCGGCTTCTGCTGAACTACAACATCCTGGTTGCCATTAAGAATAGAACTCCTCCCATCTGAGCTAGTAACCCCACACTGAGCATCTGCAGGAATGCCTTCTTCTATGACCATGTTGTCTAGCACCTCAAATCGATTAAACCCTGAGTCCACTTGCCGATCTAGAAGAGGTCGCTTCTGATCCCTTCCCTTAGCACGGTTGCGAGCATGGATAAAACCATCCTTATCAGGACTGGTAGTGTTAGTTGGCCCTTGCCCCTGACTTGAAGTATTCATTTGAGCTTTCCCTTTACCAGTACTATCAGTCTGAACTTTCCCTTTACCAGTACTAATAGTTTGACCATTCCCCTTACCATCATTAGCCATCCTTGGGCCTGAGAACCCGCTAGGAGTACCATTGCCTTTAGAGGCTTGAGGGCATTAGCGTTGTAAATGACCATACTCATGACAAATGCAGTATCGAAAGGGAAGGGATTCATAGTCTAGCTGCTGAATCCAAGAAGAAGAGCCTAGGCAAATTTCCAAAGAATCTGGCAAAGGATTATTTAAATCAATTTCAACACAAATACGGGCATAAGAAATAACCTTTTTATCCAGTGATTGATGTGATATAGCAGTCGGCTTCCCAAGCAAAGCAGCAATTTGTCGAAGGATATCCTCGCACTAGAACTCCAAAGGAAGCCGCGGCAGGTGGACCCAAACAGGAACCCTCGAAGGGAGATCCTCAACAGAGTTGAACCCCGTATGCCAGGGTTTGACGAAAAGTCCCACATGGTCATAAAAATATGGGCCTCCCTCAAAGACCCGATCCCAATCTGACATGCAAGAGAAAGCCACCAAAAAGTAGCTATTACCAGCCAGCATAATATCCACATCACCTTCCACTTGCCACGAACGGTGAATCTAGGCTTCCAGAGCCGACAGGGAAATCTGGATACCAAGAAACTTGCATATCAATTCATGTTTGGTCAAATAGTCCACATCTTCCATTACTGTCTCTGTAGGGATAACTAGCATAGGCCGATCCAGGCTACGCGGAAGGCAGCCATTAACTTTATTCAACTTTGAACTCTCTCCAACATAAAATGTCTCCTTCGCCTGTGAGCTCACCCCGGGAGAAGATCCACCACCAACTGAAGCTCCAGCAAGAATGAGACTCTTGGAAACCCCATTCGCGACCATCAGAGCCTAGTAGACAAACTCCCTTGCTAGATGGGCTTGATTTTATTCTACTTTTGCAGATCTTTCTGCTCTCACCAAACTCTATGTTAACACCAAGCAAATCTGCAAGAAAAAAAAACTGAAACAGACCCCGAAACCCCGCCCCGACTGTAGGGGAAACGCTGCACAACACTCCATAGCCACCAAACACCCACCCCCACACCACAACAACCGAGCCCACCCCTTCATGCACCATTTTGTTATGAGTTTTATTAGAGAGAAAAATATACATTTGGAAGCTTCAAGATGCCAAGGATGTTGAAAACAATATTAATGATTAAAATCCATAACACAATCTTGATTGGTTATATTTATTCTTAATTAAGTGATTATAACATGTTTTTTTTATATTAACGATAGAGTATCAAAAACAATAATTATAGCAAGGCACCAACCATGGTCAAATACGGAGGCTAAGCCTCAAGAGTCAAGTATACGAGCTACAAAATGATACAAAAGTACATAAGAGCAAAAAGAAACAAGAGCCAACAATAGATTAGTGCAGCACATCATTATATAGGTCAACCCATGAGGTCCAACCAAGAGAACCTTCCATCCAAATAACTCTTTTTCGATCCTGAAGTTGAACCATCATGTTTAAGGTGCTAGGGGGCGGAAATCTGTTGTCCCTGATATCCTTTATCACCTGAGCACACACTCTTTCAAAGTTGAAGTGATTATCTATAAGCTTCCTCCAAGTAAACCCATCCTTAAGCTCGTAGGTAAACATTGTGGCATGACCATCTTTGAGGAACCGCTAAATTTTTTTCCGTTCAAGTACCATATTAATGGAGACATGCATAGCAATTTTAGAGTAGATGAGACCACGAAAGGACTCAATAAGAATTTTGGACAATCCCTAGTATCTATCTTCATTTCTAATTTCCCAAATGTTCCATAAAACATGAGATGAGAGAATAAACCAAAGAAGGTTAGAATCTTCCTTGAGCCCCTTAATATTTCTCGTAATGATCTCCATAATATCAATATGATGCAGAAAGATAATGTCAAATAATAATCAGATGTGTCTAGCAATAGAGCATCCAAAAAAATACATCTACAAGTTTCAGGAAGCTGGAAAATATTACATAAATCAACATTATTTAAATCCTTCCTGATAGGAAGCCTGTTAAGCAATAAGAGTCATCTAAAAGATTTAATCCTAGGAGGAATAGGTCTTTTTCGTAACCTGGTAAATATTTTCTGCCTTGAAGAAGAGCTCAAATTAGTGTACCAAACATTATTAGCATGAGAGAAAATAGAGTCATTATGATTTAAGGCATAGTAGATATTTTGAGGCTTCAGCTTAGAGAGAGGGGTGCGATTAGTCTAGGTAAAGTTAGTGAAGCTGTGAGAGTTAACATGGCAGTCTGTAGTCAAGCAGAAAGAGTGACAGACATTCATGATCATGTTGTAAGTCTTCTTCTGAGAGTTAGGAATATCATGGGTAGCTCTAAGAGCATCCCAAGTGATAAGGTGATCTTGATCCCATATATCCATGAGCTGGGAGATGCCTTTGTTAGACCAGGACCTAGCGAGTAGCCTTGCGTAAGGGAAAGAGGTTTATTTAAGTGGGAGAGATTCCACCAAATTGAGTGTTCACCATGAATGAGACTATTGATGTAGACCTTAGTGTTATCAAGAAGACATGAGAACCTTGGACAGACATAGGGAAATCACCAGCAACCAGATCACTAAGGGGGAGGGACTTCCAGGTTTTAGCTTTTTTAGACACACCTTTTTTAATATTATTTATGACTAGCACCTTCCATGGTTCCTATCCCTCAAGAGCATGAAAAATCCATTTAGCAGCAAGGGCTATGCCCTGAATTTTGAGGTCCTTAAGACCAAGACCCCCAAGTTTCTTGTCAATGTAACACCACTCCCATTTAATAGCATGAGCATTTTTGTTACCTCTACCATCTGACCACAAAAAGTTCCTAATGGCTTTCTGGATTTCCAAAATTTGATAACTATTGAACATCCACATAGAAGAGTAGTAAATATTGTAGGAAGAGAGAATCTTCTGACAAACTTGAATTCTACCAGCCAAGGAGAGATACCTGCAATTCTATTTATTGAGCTTGTGATATATTTTGTCTCTCACCCACTGCCACATCTCCTTAAGAGAGGGGTTAAAGAGAAAGGAATGCCAAGATATCTAACAATTTTGTTAGGGCCACCCCATTGGAAACCATATTGACTAGGCCAATCCGGAGGGTTCTCTTTCCAGCCTAAAAATATAGATTTAGAATAGGAAATCTAAGCGCCTAAGCTTTTGCAGAATATGTTCATCTTATTGAGAAGGGCCTCAATATTATGCTTAGAGAGGTCAAGAAACATGGAGGTGTCATCAACAAACTGTATATTTATTAACTCAGAACCATCAGGGAGGTTCACCCTAGAAACCATGGGTGAAAGAGTGTTATCTCTAAGTAAATAAAAAGGGGCCTCAGAAGCTATCACAAAAAGGGTTGGGGCAAGAGGGCATCCCTATCTAATGGATCGCTCCAAAGGTATCAGAGCTGAAAGGGAGCCATTGATGTCAATTTGAGCAGAGACGCCTTTAAGAAGAACTTTAACATACTTAAAAAAATTTATAGGGAAACCAAAGGCCTCAAGCATCATAGTTATGAATTCCCACTCAACTCTATCATACGCCTTCTCAAAGTCCAAAAGAAGCATAGTGGAGTTTTCCCCAGAGGATCTAGACCATTCCATATCCTCCCAACTGGTAATAATATTTTCTAGAATGTATCTGCCTTTAATAAATCTGGTTTGGGTGGAGCATATGAATTTAGGCAGAATTGTTTTAAGCCACAGAGCCATAACTTAGGCAAGAATTTTGTAGGAGACATTAAGGCGAGTTATGGGCTTTCAATTTTTAATAAGGGCTTTATCACTATCCTTGGAGATAACCTTGATAATACCTTTATTAATGGCATTCCCCAAAGAACCAGTTTGAAGGGCCTCAGTGTATATTTCCAGCAAGTCCTTACACTTCCAGTCTATGTTAGCCTTGTAAAATTTAACCGGGAGACCATCTGGTCCCAGCTCCTTAGCATCCTTAAGATTTTTAATGGCCCTCTCAACTTCCTCAATAGTAATGTCTTTCCTAAGCATACAAGCATCTTCTTCCATGATCTTAGAGGGAATTATCTCTCTCTCTCTCTCTCTCTCTCTCTCTCTCATCCTATTAGCCTCATCAGAATCCTCAGAGGTGAATAAATTCTTATAGAAAAGGGAGAAAGCATCTTTGATATTGTCTAGATAAACAACCTCTTCTCCATCCACAATGACTCTGTCAATATTTTCCCTTGAATGTTTTTCCTTGAGGAGGTTAAAGAAGAATTTGGACCCCTTGTCACCAAATTACATCCATTGGGCACAAGACTTGATCATAACACCCTTGATTTTGACCTGTTGGTGTCGTCTAAGAGCATCTCTAGCATGATCAACCTTATTTTCAAGATGGGGGTCAGCGGGGTTATTTTGGATGTTGCTCTCGGCAGTATGAAGGTTCAAGGAAAGGGACTTTTCCATAAATCTATAATCTTTGGCTCTTTTTTTACCAATAGTCTGCAGAAATTTTTGCCAAGAAGAAAATTAAGGGTCCATCTCTCGATGTGGGAGAGCTACTTAGGATCCTTTTTATTGATGATTATGATAAGTTTAACAGCAACTAGGACATCCCGATCTTTAAGAAGGTCAACATTAAGCAAAAATTTATTGGGTTTAGGTCTCTCAGGGTCAAGATGGTGGAAGTTTGGAATTTAGCAATGATGGGGTGATGATCAGAGAAGGAGCTAGGTAAGAAAGAAACAACATTGTCATTACTATCTGGGAGAAATGAGAAAAAGTCTTTATTGGCATAAAACTTGTCCAATCTGGAGTAAATTATGTTGCCCCCTTGGTAATAATTGCACCAAGAATACCATATAGCATTATTGCTATTCCTATTATCAGCAAGGGGATCAAAGAGATTTTTAGCATACTTAAATCTATCCCACTGTAACTTTTCTGTGTCCTTCCAATCAAATGGTAGACCACCCACCTTGTCTTTTTGTCTTTCAATCATGTTAAAGTTCCCTCCAATAAACCAAGGTCTGTTAGGGAGGTTGGTAAGCCAGGTCCAAAGATCAGCCCTATCCTTATGATAATTGGTAGCATAAACAATACTAATGCCAATAAGGTTGTTGTTGATGAGAATCGTGGCCCAAAAAAATCTTTTATAGGGGGAGACCCCTCTAGTGGTGATGAAGTTACTCCACTTAGGATTTATAAGTAGGGCAACACCACCATGACCTCTAGGATGATCCGAGTAGATCTCGATAGCATCTTTCTAGATAAAGTTGAGATTCACCTCAAGGGTGAAACTAGTAACCTTGATTTCTTGCATCATTAAAAAATTGATATCCTTGAGAGTGTCCAAAAACCACCTAATAATCTGCTTACTGTCTGGGGATTCCAAACCTCTGATATTCCAAGAGATGCACTTCATGATGGAGTGTGAGAGGGAAAAGGGGACACAATGACATTGTTGCTGGTAAAACACTCATTAGATTCAACTGGGTCGACAATCTTCTTTTTGTTAACCGATCCCTTTCTTTTGGAACCCAAAGGTATGCCTCTTCTCTTAGGGATATATTCCCCATCAGAAAGGTCAATCTCCTCATCTCCTGAACCAGTGTTATCTTGAGGATAAAAAGTGTACCCGGAGATGTCGGTCCAAGATTTTTGTGTCTCCAGGAAGGGAGGGAACTGAAGAGTCTTCTGTTGGAAATAATGGGAAGTATGTATTGAGAGGGGAGGGGTGAATCAGTACCTCTAAAACTTTTATCTCTTTTATCCTTTAACCATTGTGTAATCAATTGTTTAACCAACCATCTGTTCTACACTATCTTTGTGTAAGATATATCAATTCATAAACTTTATCGAACATGTAAACATTCATGAAATTCATTGACACATAACACAAGTTATGGTAATGCAAAAAACCCCTGTAAGAAGGTAAAAACTGTGGTGTGGATGACACCCACAAAATCTTCACTATCTGTAGAGTGGAAGGGACCGATTAAGGCTTACAATTTTGATCACTTCTGATGATCTACCCTGTTAGGAGTATCTATGGAGACTAGTTAAGGTCTACTCTGTTAAGAGCTTTATCAGCACTGTTTAGTGTGCACTCAGTTAAGAGATTTACATTAGGATTGTTAAATCCACCTTCCTTGAAAGGATTTCTTCTATTTTCTACACTTGTTAGAATGCAAACAAAAATACTCATTGACCTGAGTGTATGCAATCTAACTATTGCTGATTACAGATCCATTACAAATCACATGTATAATTGTATCACCTAATGTGATTGATTAATACCTTTGTTGCTTGGTAGCCTCTGTTCTTGGTTCTTGATAACCAATTTCATCTTTTTTTGTTTTGCTTCTTGAAATTCTCAGTCTAATCCATAGATGTTCTTGTAGGCTACATTCATCCTCTTATCATGATTAATGAATGATTACAACATCTATTTATAAGATAGATTGACCTAATTAAGTTTCACGTATTACAACTTAACTCTATGATCAAAGGTTTACAACTTGACCTTGATCTCCTAGTCTGCATGTTAATACGCTAGACTAATTAAAAACAATTACAATAATGTTACTTGTCCCTTAAGTAATGGTTTTAAAACAAATCAAGGTTCTATAAATAGAATATATCTGTTTTATCTGACATGGAAGTCAGATCCACTTTTTTCAGGATGTAACTGACTTTCGGCGTCTGATGCTTGGTTTGCTCTGAAATCAGTTTCACTATCTTTCGGTGTTCCTTGGTTGAAATTTTTGTCAGGTTCCTCCTTGTTTTTTCTCTCGGTTTGCACTGTGTTCTGCTCGTCGGGTTCCACTTTATCATCTTTGGTTTGCACTTTTGGTTTATACTGTAAAACTGTGTCGTCAGTTTTCCCTTTACTTAGCAATTTTGGTCTGAATTGAAAACCTGACTTTTAATGTAGTGTAACCAATGGTTTGAACAACTTGTTTTCTTATTGCATACTAATGGCAAAACTTTATGTTTGTCAATCTCCCCCTTTGACATTAGTATCAAAAATTGATATGTGCAGAACACTAACAAAATTTATAGTATGAACACCATGTATTTTACCTTAGTCATTTCATGACTCCCCCTATGCATATGCCGATATAGTATAGTATATGTGTATGTACACTATGTCTTTATACTATCTCTTCCTTTTCCCTTTGTTCTATATTATCCTTTTCCCCTTTATAAGTACTATATGCTCTGTACATATCATCATTATCCTTTTCCCCCTTTTTTGATAGTAAGGGAAAAGGTGTATACCTATAGCTTATCAAAATTATGAGAGTGAGAGGATTTCATTTCCTCCATCATTTTCTCCCATTTCTCCTTTAAATGATCAAGAGCCATGTGCTCTAATGTGATCCGGGCATACATATCATAGATACTGTCTGCTATAGACATCTCAGGGGTTGCAATAATTTGCCTTGCCAAACTTAGGTGTGTCTGCAGAAGTCTAAGGTTTAGTAGTAGTAGAGACTGAATCTTGGTAACCTCTTCTCTGAACTGTGATTCCACTTCCCAAAGTTCTTGTCTTAACCGTTTGATCTTAATGATATTTTCATAATGCAATTTTATTGCATTTCCATCAGTGGTTAGACTTTGTGCACTTGCATTCAGATCGGAATTGATCTTGGAAATCTTGTCATTGTTATCCTTTGTAAATTTGTCTAGAGTGCATAGCTTTTGGATTAAGGAAACAACTTCAGCAATTATTGGATCTAATTCATTTTCTAATTCTGAAAGCTTTACCTTATTTTCGGCCACTTCTTTGCTGATCTTTTCTGTCAATTTGCATTGAAAATTTTGTTCTACATGCTCTTCAATTGCCTTTTCTACATCAACATTCTGTGTGGTGATGGTTTCGGTGAGGATGAAAAGTTGATCTAGAATGGGAGCATTCTGATCAACATCTATGTCGGGAATAATCTGACTCAAGATGTCCCTTGTGTTCTCCAGTGCCAATGAATCTTGGTGCTGCTTCTTAAGCTTTTCCTGTAAAGCTTTCCTTTGATAGATTTCTCCATATTCTTGGAGTGCCTCAAAATCTAATGTAGTTGGGTCACATTTCGTTATTTCAATGATCTCATCTAGTGTGACTTCCAACTTGTTCTTCTTTGTCTTCTTCTTCTTCTTTTGTGATCCACCTGTATGTAGAACCATAGCCTGCTTCTCTCCTTGGTCTGATGTGCTACTAGATGGCTTTTGTGGAGCTGTACCTTTCTCATATTGCTCGTTGTTTTCCTGTTAGTTTTCAGAGGATGTCTATTTATCAACCTTTAGTGTTTCTGTAGCATCTCCTTATTTTTTCTTCGGAGTTGTATCAACTCTCTTAACTTTCTCATCTTTTCCCTTTTGCACTTCATCATCATCTTTCATCTGTGCATCTTTCTCGGTAGTATCTCCATATTTTTGTTTTCCATCGATGACATTTTGTTGATTGGTTGTGTCCTTTTCATCAGAGGTATCTTTTTTCTCATCATTTCCCTTGTCCTCAGGTATGCTTGGATCAGGCTCAGGGGTCTTCTCCTTTTGTGAGATGATATTGATTGCTTGAATCAATAATGGAATCTGGCCCGGGATATGAACTTGTGCAGCATCGATTGTAGTGTCCTATTCATCAGTTTGATCCTTGGCAATAGTGACATCTTCATCTTTATGAATTTGTTTTGAAGGATCATCGGTGATGTCAATGACTGTATCATCCACAGTATTGTCTAGCCATGTGTCATCAACAAAATCCATATCCTTGTTGCCTGTTGTTCCAATTCTACTATTGTTGTTAGTAATAATTGAGAGGGGGGGGGTGAATCAGTGGCCTCAAATTTTTATCCAATTTAAACTTTAATCCACCAATAAATACTTCTCAAATTATTAAGTCCCAACAAGATGCATGCCTTTGAAATATTTGAAACAAATAACTGTCTATCGGTTTACCTTGTCTGTCCTGTTTCTCCTTGATAACCGATAAGCAGTAAACTATATTTACCGATACGCAGTAAATATGTAGAGTATACCAGTCAATCCATAAATGCATATGTAGAATGTAAAACACTAAAGTAATTAACCATACACACATAACACAAGGATTTTAACGTGGAAAACCCTGTTAAGGGAAAAAACCACTGGGACCGGTACCCCAAATTTTCACGCTTCTAAAGTGAGCTCTGTTAGGAGCCAACCCTGTTAAAGGTTACAAACACACTATTAAGTGCGACCTTGTTAGAGGATTTTCAATACATAGGTTGTCACTAAGTATCTGGCATCTACGCTACCATCCTTGAATCAGTCTGATGACTGTCAATAGGCTTTATGCAAAATCTTACTACCATCCTTGAATCAGCCTCCTTCTTAGACTGTCAATAGGCTTTAGGTAAGACCGCTGCTACTATCATGAGTCAACCTTCTAGTAATCTGTTAGGATATACCTCAATCACAAAAGACTGTTAAGTCCTGCTCTGTTAGGAGACTTTAATGCTTCAATGGTTAAACTGAAACAAAATGACCTATTTCTAATGCAACTGAATTGCAGATTTTCAAATCTATTTACTTACAATATCTTTCTGATCAATGTATCAATTCAATTCCTTTGTACTTAACTCTTTCTGCTCTATGATGCTATGATTCACTGTTCGTCGGTGTCTGCAGAATTCTTTAGCTCTCCCTCAGCTTGATTGATCAGGATTGCATGAAGTTAATCCTTCATCAGTTTTTCTTCAGCATCTTCTATCAGTTCACTCCCCCGTGTATCTGATTGCATATCGACCACACTAGAATGAATTATGCTTGTCTCTTAAATAGACATGATTTTCCTTAATTCTAGGTTCTTTGATTCTTGATTCTTGGTGTGAAAAATAATCTAGCCAAATTGATTTATGGCTTTAACTCCTGATTTATCTCGTAGTTATCTTCTTGCCAATTGTACAAATCACTTACTTAACTGTGGTTGAATAAAACAAATAAAATAACCAGTTAAGTTTATCCTTTAGCTCTGCCAGCTAGATATTTTGTCATTTTCTGATCTCTCTGCTCCGTCGGTCAATTCTGTAGTTTGTCGCTGGTGACAACTGCCAGTTCTGTCGGTGTCACTTTAGTTAACTTCGGGATCTCCATCCGTCGGGCATCATTGGATCTTTGTTCGTCAGGAAACACTATTTTTACCTCGTCGGGTATCATGTGATTCTGCTTCGTCGGGCAACACTGTCTTTACCCCGTCGAGCATCACTGTGATTTTAATCTCTGTCATTACCGATGGTGTGCACTCCGTCGGTGTAGTCTGTCACTTAATGAATACTATACTTTTATGCATTACTGGAAGCATAACCTTTGTTCCATTAGTTCTTTGAAGTCTTTGGCATGATCATATAGATGATATCAATTTGACATCAATGACAATACAAACCATTAACTGATTTAATGTCTTGCATCATCTTCAACTTAATATAGTCAATCATTTAATCAGTTATATGTCATCAATCTCTCCCTTTGGCATTGATGGCAACATGCTATATTATCACACTATACTATTTCTAATACAATATGAAATACAATTGTTGAGATTCATCAAATTACCAAACAGTTTGCTTTGATAACCGATAAACTATCTGACTGCCGATAAGCTCTGTGTAAGCTTAGAGTTGATTCTTGCAGCTTTCCTTTTTCTTCTTCTGATGTGTTGTGACCTCTATTGGTGTCAATTTTCTCTTTGACTATTCTCCATCTTTGATGTCACTGTATTTTATTTGCAACTTTTATACAAATACTCTCCCTATTTGGAGTAATCTGATAATGAATAGTTTATGATGATAATATGGAAAACATTCTCTCCCTTTGACAACAATGCCAAACTAATATTTTACAAATATCTGACATTCTGTCAACTAAATCCTTCTTTCCATAATATATTCCTTGAATTTTCCTTATCCATTGTCAATATAACTATCTTCTCTAGTGCTTGGTTCTAATATATACCTTTCTATATACAAATGGAGCGTTGAAGTTCAGCTTCTGCTTGCATCAATCATGATTGATATTTTGATAATATATGGTTGATGTAGCCTTCAGTATTTTTAGTGACTGTTAGACATGGGTTTGACCCATAGTCTCTTTCTCAGGTACTCAAATGTATCCTTGGGCAGTGGCTTGGTGAATATATCAGCCAATTGTTCTTTTGATTTCACATATTCAAGTATCACCTCTTTTTCTTGGACTTGTTCTCTCAAATAATGACACTTGATGGAAATGTGTTTAGTCTTCGCATGCATGACTGGATTCTTGGAAATATTTATTGCACTTGTGTTATCACAATAAATAACTACTAGTTCTTTGATCTTCATATGCATACCTTCTAGCAGCTGTTTGATCCATGAAATATTTGAGTAGTTTGCAGCAACAACAACATATTCTGCTTCTGCAGTAGACTGAGAGATGCATCCTTGCTTCTTGCTAATCCATGTGACAAGTCTGTCACCCATAAAGAATGCTCCTCTAGTTGTGCTCTTTTGGTCATCAAGATTCCTAGCCCAATCAGCGTCGGTAAACACTTTTAGTTCAAATTTTCCTTCTCTTCTATACCATAAGCCAAATTCTTCAGTATTCTTCAGATATCTTAGTATTCTTTTCATAGCAGTTATGTGTGATTCCCTGGGGTTAGCAGAAAATCTAGCAACAATTCCTATTGCATGTGCAATATCTGGTCTAGTGTGTACAACATACATGAGTTTTCCTATCATGGATCTATATAGAGTCTGATTTATCTCTATTGTCTTGTCTTATTTTGTTAATTTGCATCCAATAGCCATCGATGTTCCAACAGGTTTGGAATCTTCCATCTTGAATATTTTCATAACCTCTTTGATGTATTTGGATTGTGTAATGAAAATACCTTCACTTTGTTGAATGATCTGCAGACCAAGAAAGAACTTGATCTCTCCAAACATAAACATCTCAAATTCCTTGCTCATCTCATTAGAAAATGATTTGCATAGCATATCATTGCCTCCAAATATGATGTCATCAACAAATATTTCAGAAATCAAAGTGCTAGCATTAGTATCTTCTTTTAAATACAGATTATTGTTCTCACTAGTCCTTATGAATCCAATACTTATTAGATAGGAATGAAGTCTTTCATACCAGGCTCTTGGAGCTTGTTTTAATCTATACAATGCTTTGTGAAGTCTACATACCATGTTCC
>MU228439.1:34757-49247 GCA_018584345.1 Thuja plicata
TGTCTCTTAAATAGACATGATTTTCCTTAATTCTAGGTTCTTTGATTCTTGATTCTTGGCATGAAAAACAATCCAGCCAAATTGATTTATGGCTTTAACTCCTGATTTATCTCGTAGTTATCTTCTTACCAACTGTACAAATCACTTACTTAACTATGGTTGAATAAAACAAATAAAAAACTAGTTAAGTTTATCCTTTAGCTCTGCCAGCTAGATATTTTGTCATTTTCTGATCTCTCTATTCCGTCGGTCAATTCTGCAGTTCGTCGCCGGTGACAATTGCCAGTTCTGTTGGTGTCGCTTCAGTTAACTTCGGGATCTCCGTCCGTCGGGCATCATTGGATCTTTGTTCGTCGGGCAACACTATTTTTACCTCATCGGGTATCATGTGATTATTCTTTGTCAGGCAACATTTTCTTTACCTCGTCGGGCATCACTGTGATTTTAATCTTTGTCTTTACCGATGGTGTGCACTCCGCCGGTGTAGTCTGTCACTTAGTCAATACTAGACTTTTATGCATTACTGGAAGCATAACCTTTCTTCCATTGGTTCTCTAAAGTCTTTTGCATGATCATACAAATGATATCAAGTTGACATCACTGACAATACAAACCATTAACTGATTTAATGTCTTGTATCATCTTCAACTTAATATAGTCAATCATTTAATCAATTATATGTCATCAGTTGTGACATCCTCTATGTCATTTATCAATATGTGCTCTGGGCTAGGTTTAGCCAGAGAGTCATGTAATTTTCTCTTGGGGCTTGCCTCCTTAGTAGGTTGATTGAGTATTTTACTCCAAATTTTGTTACTATCCTTTTCTAGCTCTATAAGCTTGCCCTGTAGAAATGTGTAAGCTCTCATCTTTGGTGATAATTCCTTTGTATGTTTCTCCATCATCTCCTAGATTTCTTCCATTTTTTATTTGGGAGGAATAAGAGAAAATAGGACTCTTTCCCTTATCTCTTTTTTCATTCTTTAATGCATAAGTCCATCTAGCAGATAATCTATCATGTAGTGCTTGTGGCATTTTGTCATCAAATTGTACTGGTACATATTTGAAGTTTATCATTGCTTTTATCAATGCTTCCTCAACCTTGTTCTAATGATCAGGCTCTGATGTTAGCCACTTTCTTAGCTTGGTGTCGGTTAAGCCACCTCTTCTTGTAATAGACTCACATATCTCATCAATAGTTTCAAGAATTTTAGTTTTGTCTATTTGGACAGATTCATCTATGTCCTCTTTGTCTTCCTTGTTTAGGATTAGTTTCCTTCTCCTCTTTGGTGCTGTGGTATTTTTAGTTGGATTTTTTCTTTTGTAGGTCTTTACTTGACCTTTCTTAACCGATGAAGGACTTGCATCCTTGGCTATTTTACTCCTTTTCCTTGTTGCAGTTGTTGTCCTAGGATTCTTAGCTGGTGGAGGTAGTGGTGTATCTGACTCTATAGACTCTGAGTCACTCTCCTTCTCAACTTCACCGACAGGTGATTGACCCTCAATTTCTTCTATCTATTCAGTTTCTTCCTCTTCTGTTATCAATAGTCTTTTCTTCAAGTTATTGACCATCTTGTCTTTCTTCCTATCAATTTTCTTTACAACCAAGCCAATTTTGATCCTTTCTTTGGCTTCTTCATAAGCACCAAAATTAGGTTGTGTTTTATCTAATGACTCATTTATCAATTCCTCAATTGCATTAGATGCTTGATCTATGTTCACTTCATAGTCAAGTGGAGATAGCCATGCTATCCTCAATACAACATGCTTGATATATGTGTAGTCAGTGTTTACCATGAAACATATATCAGTCTTGAGCTTTTCAATTATCTTTTCTGGGATCCTTACTCTCTTCTGAATTCTATCCTTGAATCCAACAAAGTATTCATCCATGACTGACTCAAAGTTATCTCCTAGTGATTTTATAAACTCACTTATCTGTATGGTCACTGGTCTTGTTGTGTCCCATTGCACATTTCCTATTGATGGGAAAGATTCTTGGAAATAAAATAATATGCACATTATCAGAGAACCAAACTTACAAGAATTTGACTTTGCATTTATTATGGTCTTCATGTTTTCTTCCAATTGCTTGAGTAGAAGTTCTAACAGATCCAACTGAATTCCCTTCTTTACAATATTGTAAGCTTTATCCACTACTCTAGATGCAATGTTGTTCATCCTGCTAGCCTAAAAGAACTTTTATCCTAGGAAACGTGCTCCAAATTTTAGTTCATCATCATTGATGGTGGATACTCTTAGTCCTCTTCCATCCCATGTAGCTCCAATATTCTTCTCAATTTCAACTTTAGGCAGATGCTTCAATGCCTTTACTTTATCGGTTATGGGATATCTAGTAGCAGCATGAATTACATCCCTGGTAATTGGTTTAGGCTCATCCAGCCATAACTTTCGGTCATGGATCTTGATTAGTAATAACCAAATCCACTCATTCTTAAACTCTTTCGGGAACCATAGGGAATTTGTGAGCCCTTTTACTTCAATGTGTTTGTGCTCTTCCTTGATAGTCCCATCATCATTTCATAGCTTCTTGAAAGATTTCTCATCCTCCAGGTCTCCAATCTTTGCTATCTTGCAGTGAATATATGCTCACACGTCTTTGACAAAAAAACCCTAGCTGGTATTCTAGAGAATGCTCCAGCATTGTTGGGTTGTGAGGCAACCTTTGGGAATATCTTATAATGTGTTTCCTCACAGGTACTGTTCTTGATAAGATTGACATTGTTCTTCTTAACACTCTTTAGCTTAGAGGTTCTTAATGTGGTCGCCATTATTTCTGAAATTTAGGGCTTTTACAGAGTTCTCGGTTAATGTAGGAACTTACTTTTCACCTCTGTAGCTGTAAGCAATCTTCTTGGAGTGCTTTGGAGTCTCTCTACAATGCTGTCACTTCATGCTCAATTTTTTCTCTTGTCACTTTGCTCTGGTCACTTGATGAAGAATGAAACCCTTCCATCATCTATTTATAGATGTTTCCCTAGGTTGAGTCATTAATGCTCAACCACTCCTCAGTGTGTGAAGATGAAGTCGTCAGGTGAAACTCTAACTTCTCTTTCAGTTAAAATGCGATGTTTTGGGGCAGCTTTCAACTTGTTACATTCACTGACAGATTTTGGTATATAGCGAGAACAACATTGACAACTCACATGATTACCGATGGATCTCGTTTTACATTAGCAACTTTTTCTTTTATATGTTAACCGACAATTCATAGTTAGTGTAGGAAACTCAACTTTGAATGTATACTGATGTATTTCGGTATGTATTGACCGACGAGATAGTTTTCACAGAATCATAACAAGTAATACCATAGTGCATCTATTATCATGCTAATTTGGCATTTCAACTATGTATAATGGAACTGATGCAAAATATAACTTGGTATTGTGCAGTTCCATACTTGTTTTTCTTAGGTGGGGGTGGTGATGTCACCAGATCCATTGGATAAGGTGTCACCATGTGCATTGCTCAGTCTAGATTCATCAGTGTTTGTAGCTTTCCTCCACATTTTATTTCTTTCTCTTGTAGCTTTTCAGTAATCTTCCTCCTATCATCAATATCTAGTGTTCTTTCTTGCTCATCTTGTCTAGCATTATTCATGACATCAATCATTCTTACCATCTATGTCTCTTGACTAATTTGCAAAGATTTCACTTGTCCAGCCAGATGTTCATTGATTTCATTTAAGCTTATGATGCTTTCATCTGATGTGTCTGATGCTTTGCTATTTCTAGATCCTAAAGAATCAAAGAAATCTGGCATATCTTCCTCATGGTAATCTGTTTCATTACAGTGAGATGCCATAATATTTCTTTCATCCAACAACTGTCTCATCTTGATTATAGCTTCTTTATACTGCTCATAGAAGATTTGAATTTCTAGCTTCTGATTCTCAATACTCTTGTCAAGTATGTACTTCTCCATTGTGTGATATTTTCTCTTAAGTATTTAAGCTTTTCAAATAAGAGATTAGGATCTGATACCAATTGTTTGAAATAATGGGAGGTGTGTACTGAGAAGGGAGGGGTGAATCAGTACCTCTAAAACTTTTATCTATTTTATCCTTTAACCATTGTGTAATCAATTGTTTAACCAACCATCTGTTCTATACTATCTTTGTGTGAGATATATCAATTCATAAGCTTTATCAAACATGTAAACATTCATAGAAACATTCATGAAAGTAACACATAACACAAGATATGGTAATGCAAAAAACCCCTGTAAGAAGGTAAAAACTACGGTGGGGGTGGCACCCACAAAATCTTCACTATCTGTAGATTGGAAGGGGCTGGTTAAGGCTTACAATTTTGATCACTTCTGATGATCTACCCTATTAGGAGTATTTGTGGAGACTGGTTAAGGTCTACTCTATTAAGATCTTTAGCAACACTATTTAGTGTGCACTTGGTTAAGATATTTACAATAGGATTGTTAGATCCACCTTCCTTAAAAGGATTTCTTCTATTTGCTACACTTGTTAGAATGCAGACAAAAATACTCATTGACCTGAGTGTATGCAATCTAAATATTTTAGATTACAGATCCATTACAAATCACATGTATAATTGTATCACCTAATATGATTGATTAATACCTTTGTTGTTCGGTAGCCTTTGTTCTTGGTTCTTGATAACCAATTTCATCTTTTGTTGTTCTGCATCTTAAAACTCTCAGTCTGATCCATAGATGTTCTTGTAGGCTACATTCATCCTCTTATCATGATTAATGAATGATTACAAAATCTATTTATAAGATAGATTGACCTAATTAAGTTTCACGTATTACAATTTAACTCTATGATCAAAGGTTTACAACTTGACCTTGATCTCCTAGTCTGCATGTTGTTAATTAGCTAGACTGATTAAAAACAATTAAAATAATGTTGCTTATCCCTTAAGTAATGGTTTGAAAACAAATCAAGACTCTATAAATATAATATATCTATTTTATCTGACGTGGAAGTCAGATCCACTTTTTTGGGATGTAATTGACTTTCGGTGTAGTGTAACCGATGGTTTGAACAACTTGTTTTCTCATTGCATACTAATGGGAAAACTTTATGTTTATCATCTTCTTGATACCTCTAGGGTCTGCAGGAATAAATTCAATAATAATGTCATCTTTGAGGTCTTCAAAGGGCTTGGGAGGAAGTATAGTGAATGAATCATCAAGAAGTTTCTCGGCCATGGGAGGAGCCACAGGATGGTCTATAGTAGCTTGAATCATAGGAGGGGGGAGATGGGTAATACCATTATTGTTAGGCATAGTTAAATTATTAGTATCATAGGTCTCCTTAAGCTGAGCAGATGAAATATGGTTCAACTTAGCAGAGTGTTTAACAAGAGTTTGTTTAGAAGAGGTACCAAGATTAACAACACAAATTTTAATGATGGCGATCTGCTGGGCACTCTTCCTTCTACATTTGTTTGATTTCTTATTGACTAGTTGAAAACCCTCTTGGTGGTCAATTTCCATATTGTTAGGGGAAACACCCACACTACTGCTAGGGAATGAAGTATCAACGAAGGAGTTAGGAGTGGTGGTATTAGGCACAGAAGAAGAAGAAGAGTTACCTTCCACAAAAATTTTAGGCACGGTAACAACAGAGGTTGGGCATCGAAGCAGGAGAGGTATAAGGAATGGGTTTTTTGTTTCTCAATGTGGCTTCAACAGAGGCATTACCAAAGCTAGGGTTATGATTCACAAGGTTACCATTAGGTTTATATTTTAAGATCATACACTCCCTACGAAGGTGACCTTCCTTTCTACAAAGAAAACATGTGTTAATAGGGCATGATAATGACTCCCCAGCTAAATTTATGGTGAGAGAATTTAGAATATCAATGCTAGGCTTAATGGAAATAAGAATCTGAGAATCAAGATGTGGCACGAGCCTGGTAGAATCATCCATTCTAATGATTCTGCCAATGGATGCCATGGTATGAGACAAAAATCACCATAGGAAGGGTGGGATGTTTTTAAGAACAATCCATCTAGGGTACGAAAGTACCAGGATTTCTTCATGAATGGCCTCAGGAGTCCACTCCAGGGCATGAAAGGAGGTGCTACCCACCACCCAATATTGTCGTTGAAGCATAGCCGCTTGAGATTCATATTTTTTAAATAAAATGACAACTAAACCTTTTTGTATTTGCCTACAAAATGAATTGTGAAAACCATGTTTTAAATTCCAAAAATTATAAAAACAATCATCCATGAATTTCCTCGTGGGACATTTATCCTTATCAACAACAGTAAACAAAATGACAGTGTTTTTAAGCCTATTGTTTTCAAGCACAATTTCATGAATCATGGCATCATTCGACTCTATGGAGATAGAAGCTAGGCCATGTCGAGAACCTTTACATGACGCCTGTGATACTTCATGACTAGGAGCAAGAAACCTAGCCTTCACAAACATGGTGAGAATGGGGTTTGTAAAAGATTCGCTAAAGGATTTCATGGGCAGAGAAGATAGGGGGTTGGAAGGATTAATTGAAGAGTCAGGCGCATTGATGGTGCCATCAGACCCAGGCTCCATCAGAGCCCCAGAAGGATGAAGGAAAATAAAACATAAGTGAAGTGAAATAAATGTAGCAGGAGAGAGGTAGAAAATATCAAACTTGTGTGGAGGAGAGAGGTCTCCTCCACCACCAACTCAGCACACACCCTATGTGGTAGGGTGTCGCATCAGCCTCCAATTGCCAAGAGAAAGCTACATTTGATCACCGAAAAATTGCAGACCCTGAAATAGCTAATACCTAATTAGTTCCTTCTGTGATTATAACATGTTGAATAAGTATATTAAGCAATACTAGTTAAGAAATATATCAAATGATTTGAATAATATAGATAACTATAATTTAACGGGAAAATACCATAATGTTGGGTGGATGCATTATCATTCCTAAATGACAAGCTTGAAATTTTAGCCACTTTAAGAATGACATAGGAAACTACAATGAACTTCAAATCTCATCCATATAACATAAAATAAAGAGAAAATTAGTCATAATTAGAAATAATTTAAGAGATTATATACCTAATTTTCTCTTTATTAAATTTTCTACATAAGTTCTTGTAAAGGTTGTGGTGCTTGAAAAATGTCACTTGCAATCAGTATATCTTTGAAGATTTGTATGATATCACATTTATTTGAGCCATTTAAAAAAAACTAATTATGTGTCTTCTTTATGGTGACATCTATTTACCAATTGGTCCCTTCTCTTACAAAATTAAAAAAACAATATTGCCTAGCCCTTCGTGGCCTTACATAGCCAACCATCAAAGCATAAATAATAATTAATTTTTGTATATGATCTGTGTGAAACTAACTTGGAGGCATGTTTGCAAAATGTGAAAGGATCTAGAAGAGGCATAAGAACTATTTGAGATAACTTTTTGGAGTTAATTCCTCAACCCTATAACACCTGAGGATCACTTCTAATCAAGCACTTGTCATAGAAAAGAGGCAAAAAATATTAAGTTGTTAGGGAGGCCAAAAAGACTATTGATCCAAAAATTGTGAATCATAATAAATGTACATTTAATTATGTAGCAATGAATCCTTATAATAAGGGAAAAGAAAAATACAAACCTAGAGATAAGTATAATATTTAATCATGACATTGTAGATGCCTAAAATCGTCCTTTTACATTAATTAAATTTTAATTTAATTAGTGCTCTTTAATGACATTATAATTAATTTTAAATAATTAATTATTAGTGATGATTTCATCTATTTATTTAATTTAATTAAATAAATTCATCTCCTAAGTATTTATATTTAATTTAAAAACTTATCCCTAATGTATTAAATTGAATTTAATATATTTTCCCTTCATAGTCTCTTTTTATTTATTTAAATCCCTCACATGGATTATTCTTCTAAATCATGATTAAATTTAATTTAGTTTAATTTAATCTTAATCTAGACCTAGATCCTACCCTACCCACATTACTCTAAGCCAGATAAGCCTATTTACTAATTAATCAAACTTAATTAGACTAAGTTTATAATTCCTACACCTATTAGTACTAATTATTTGCTCACACGTGTGAGCAAATTTCCAAGATTCACCTTTTCAAAATTTGCCTACAATTCCTAAGGTTCCTTACAACTTTGATGACAACCTCTTACACTTTCTAAAAGCTCATTGGACCAAATCTATGCCTTTTTCTTATGCATCTATGATAAGATCTCTTACATATGTACTTGAAGTACACATTGACCCATCACATCCCAAGTTGCTCACACATGTGTGAGAAACCTTGGAATTTTGCATGACTTATGTGTCTTTCATGTGGCACCTATGTGGATGCCACATCACCCAATCCCTCTTAAATCATATAAATAGGAGCTTTGCAACAAGAAAATTATCCATCATTTTCATACGAGAGTTATTATGTCATTTTTTCCCTAAAGAATTTAGACTTATATTGTCTTCATAGAGATTTATTACTAACATGTTTGGTAGTTGTATGCATTCATTTAATATGGAAGTTGCATCCATTTGTAGCTCTTAGTTTGCATTTACTACTGATTAGAGTCTTGCATTAGTTTCGTATCCACTCTTTGCATTTGCATTTGCATTGAATGCTTGAGTCTAGTCCTACATAACTGATCTTTGAGTTTATTCAATTTTGCTCCATTTAGTTTGCATTTAAGATCACTCATCCATTATCAATCAAGTGGGATTTAAATATTGTGTTGCAAGAGCACACCCACAAAATCTCTAAGAATAAATCAATCAAATCTTGGGTGCACTTGTTTCTGCTCATCGAAAGTTGTGGAAGAAGTTTTGTGTAGGAACTAAGCTTTAGATGTGTGACAGTTATACTTTTTTAGTTTTTCAACTTTTCTGGCTGACTCTCGTCTGCGCACTTTGACTAGAATTTGTGTAGATTGGCGTTTGGGACCTGTCATTATCATCTACGCCCTGCCATTATTATTTTTTAGTTTTGTGCAATATTTTGTGTTAGTGAATTATATGGTCCCTGCACAACCTCAGATCTAAAGTTTGATTTGAAAAAACTACTAATATCTTGTATTGCAAGACATGTAATAAAGGCTTAAAAGCATTAAACTACTAATAGTTGGTCTTGCAAGATGATAGTAGAAGATATTTTGAAACATTCAAACTACTCACATAATGGTTTTGTAGATACGAACAAACAGTGTGTCCTCATTAAGTTGATTTTTTAGGTATCTTAATAAGGTTCACTTGTAGTGGCTTGTTAAGTGTTACCTAGGGGAGTATTCTCTTGTCTTTATAAGACAATCAAAAACCTAGACTCATTTAATACTCACTTATAAAGGAACCTCTAAAATGAATGTGTGTCTTGCATGTTTGGGAGAAACAAATAGAGTAGGAGAGTATGCTCTTTTCCCTTGAGGAAAATAAGAAATCTAGACAACTACTTGTTATCTATTTTATGTTCATGTTCATCCTTTAGAGGGTCTATCTTTGAGGGAAAAATATCACTGGAATGACCCAAGTGGGAACAAGCTAAAGCCAAGCTCTTCCCTCCACTATAAATAATACCTCCTTGAGATTAACATCTTGGAGGGAAAGAATATCTTGTGCCTGGTATTTGCTAGTATCTATAGGATCTAAATAGCACTTGCACTACCATGTTTCCTTGTATGATTCATAAGATATCTTTGAATGGATGCACTTACTAGATACCCTAGAGTAGTAGCCACCTGATTTTTTTCTCCCAAGGTATCATAATGTTTGTAGAAAGAGGGGGAAGAATCTCTCCTGAAGAATACACACACCATACGAATCCCCTTGAGCATTTTAAAGTGGATAATATTGTTAGAAACACTGAGAGGGGGGGGGGGGGGGGGGGGGAANGGGGGGGGTGGTGAATCAGTGTTTGTCAATTATATTTATTTTGGCAACTTGAAACTTAAATCAAATAGATAACAAATGAAGCATAACACAATGACACATAACACAAGATATGTTTACGGGGAAACCTTGAGCAGAGGAAAACCCTGGTGGAAATTAGTACCCACAAATGATTGTACTAGTCTTATGAACTTGTTAGAGTTCCTTTGCCCTGTTAGGAGCAGTCTTTACAATGCAAGTACAATGACCCTATTAGGAGTCTTTACAAAACACTGTCAAAGGTGAATGGCTCACTGCCAGAGCTCACTGCCCAATAGGATGAAGGCTACAACCTTCAGATAACAGATATACACTATATCAAAAGATGAACTATTGTTATGACACTGTTGTCTGATCAATTTCATTTATGCGTTGATGCTCTAATCTCTTAAAGAGCTCTATCTCATACTGATTTGTTTATATTGTTCTTCTAGATATTTTTTCTGCATATTTTCCACTCTCACACTTAATACAAAATTACATGTTAAGTATATATACATGCCTGAATAGATGCGACCAAAAACAAGACCTTAGTCGGCCCAAAATCAACATACACAACGCTTCCAAATGAACTAGCTTAATTAAAAAAATAATTACAAACATATTACAATGGGCGCATGGCCATTACAAAATAAAATATTATACGCTAATCAAAATCTGAAGTTGGCTTCATGCTCTATTTTCTGAATTGCTAGTGGCACTTGAACTTGCTATAACTTCTCTATACTATCATATCTTACCATGCATATAAAGAATAAGCTTAATAACATATCATATAGCTTAATTACAAAGGCCCATACTCTGACTCGATCGTACACACGTGCGCTAGTGCTCTGATCAATTGTCTATCTCTGTACTGTTCTGTTTTCTATACTTAGCCAAATTTTGATCTTCAAAGTTTGTGAACTTACTTGTCAAAAATTCATATGAATTTGTTGTCATAATGACAACACAAAAATATTCATATAAACCATGAGTGGAAAATTGCCAACAAATTCCCCCTTTGTCATTAATGGTAACAAAGGAATGTGGCCAAGTAACTTAAACTTTAATTTAACAACAAAAACTATAAGTTTACTGTACATTATACTTCTTTATATACTCTACTCCCCCTTTGACATTAATAAAAAAGGTGTAAAAAAATTGAAGTCCCTAAGTACTTACTCTGAGTACGCATCTGGGTATGCAATCTGAAGATTCTTGATTTCTTGGTGCCAAAATGCCTTGAGTGCATCAACAGTTTGAAGATGGGCACATAATGCATATGTGAGCTTCTCCATTTTTGTCAGATCCATGCAGGGGCCTTGATCATATGTGACAATAGTTGCATAAATCTGTTTGATGTTCTTATTTAATACAGCTAAGGAGGGTGCAAGTGCATTTCTGAGTTGGGTTTGCCTAGTCCTTATCTTGCTGATTTTTATCTTGGATTTTTCAATCTTGTCTATCTGCCCTTGATAGATGTTTTTGTAGATATTGATGTCTTGGGAGGATGTTTCAACTTATTTCATTATATTTTCAACCAAAATGTCTGCTTCCTTAATGTTCTTGATGTGCTCAGAAGTGAATTTGCCTCTGTCCATACAGTTAGCTATCACCTTCCTACCTTTTGTTGCTAACTCTTTCAGAATTGTTTGACCAATCTTCAATGAGTTGAGATCTAATGAGAAGTTCTTTATTAGTTCATCCAATCTTCCCTTTTTGTACTTTTCCTCTGTAGTTTTAGTAGCTGAATCTACTAGGCTTGTGAAGTTTGCTTTGAATCTTGTAAAGATGCTATCAACATCATCATCTGACTAAATATTTGCCAGTTTCTTTTTTGTTGGAACTAGGTTATTCAAAATGTTTACTAACTCAAGAAAGATAGGATTTCTCATAACTTGTTTCTCTTTTTCTTTCTCCATGGATAATACACTTATTTTGGTCAGGTCTTCTTCTCCCCATGCATCTAGGTTTGCTGAGTCAGGGGTCAAACTTGACAACAATGATATTGATGGTTTGATAGATGGAGTGAATATAGAATTTTGACTCACATCCATAAAATCACTTTTCACTGGGATCTCCATAGAGGGTGGTTCATTAGATTGATTATCTTCCTCATTATTCAAATCTGTTGAATCTTTAGAAATAACTTCATCTTGTTGCAAGGGAGTATTATCAATGCATACCTTCTCTACTTCTTTAGTGTTGGCAAATGCTTTTTCAAATTTGTTCAAGTCATTATCTAAAGCTATCATTGTTATCTTAACATCATTGATCACAATGGTTTCATCTGAATCTTTTATTGTGTCAGAGGCTGATGGAACTTTGTGCACAGAATCCTGTGGACCTTTCTTAGGCACATTAAGAATCTTTGGTTCTTTTTCTTGTTTAGAAGGAACTGGAGTCACTTTAGTTGTAGGCATCGTTGATGGATACATGTGTTTTTCCAAAAACACTTTCTCGAATGCTCTTTTAGTATCTTTACCAACCAACTCATACTCTTTGTTCATAATGTGAAGAGTTCTTGTTTTGGTTCTTAGATGAGGTTTTACCAGATCTATCAATATTGCCTTCTCATCATGTGAGAAAATACAGAGAAGATTATCTAATGTTTCCTCTCTAATCCTCATATCTTCTTCTATTGATTGTCTTTTCAATAAGTCTAGTATATTCCATACTTTGTCTGGAATGACTGTCTTAAGTTCCAAAACTGACCTTTTAAACTTGATCATATGAGAGATAATCATAGAATGTATTTCTGATTTATCTATCTCTTGGTACTTGTCATAGACATTTGTAATTGAATCTAGTATTCTTTCATTAATTATTCTGTTCCTTAGGATCTCAAGACTAGGTCTGAATCCTACCTCAGGAGGGGCTTGAGTATTCTTTACTTTGCTCCATGTTGTCCTTGAGGATGGGTTTCTTGTGGGAACTTGCTTCCTTCTTCTTGTCAACTTGCTTGGTACCGAAGGTGGAGAGGATTCCAGGTCAATAGTAGTAGAGGGCATAGATGTACTCTCATCAGACTTCTTCTTTTTCTTCATGTGGATATCATTTGATTTTTCTATTTTGACTTCTGCAAGGGTTTGCTTAAGTTCTCTTGCAATTTTAGCTTCCCTAGCTTTATCTAGGTCTTCTTGGGTGACACCATGAACTTTCAGAATGTTAGATGTAATCCTTGATGCCTTTGAAGGAATTATATTTTTCCATTAGTATACTTAGAGAAAAACATGATCTGCACCATCGGTTTACTCTACACCGATAAACATGGAACAACACTATCCGATGACAAGGTTACCTAACAAACACTGTTAAGTGTTATCTGATGACAAAAAGGTAAAAGATACCTGACAAGTAACTATAGTGCTACCCCACAGATCATAAAAGAGAGGAACCTGACAGATATAGGGAGCCTGATGAACAGTTCAGTCAAGGAACAACGACAGACTGCAAGTTCAAACTGACAACCAAGAACCGACAGTCAGTTACATTCCGCAAAAAGTGGATCTGAGTTTCCACATCAGATAAATCACTAAATTTATATTTATATCTTCTTGATTTGCTTTTAAATCCATTATGTGTGGAGGAAGCAATGTAATTGTTATTATTTTAATTAGTTTTATTGTTTTAAAACATGCAAACTAAAGATCAAGGTCAAGTTGTAAACCATGGATTTGAGAGTTAACATTGTAAATCATGAATTCCAAGATAGGTCAAATACTTGTATAAATAGGTGCTCAATACATTGAGAATACAAGTTGTTCAATGAAGATAGTAGCCACAAAGAGAAACTAAAGACCAGACAGAGAATTCATGCAGAAGAACACAAACAAAATCTAATCATTTTTCAAGAACAGAACAGAGGCTACTGACAAGCAGAGAAAAGGTATTCATCAATCACTCAAGGTGATATGATTCAAAAAAAAAATCTTTAATGGATTTGTAAATCAGCAATAGTAGATTGCATACAGTCAGGTCAACATTTGTACTCATTCTAACAAGTGTAGTACACTAATGAAATCCTTTCAAGAAAGGTGGGCTTAACCGTCCTATTGTAAATCTCATAACTGAGTACACACTTAAATTAGTGTTGCTAAATCTCTTAATAGAGTAGATCTTAATAGTTCTCCACCTTAATACTCTTAACAGGGTAGATCATTAGAAGTGATCAAATTGTAAGCCTTAACCAACTCCCTTCCATTCTGCAGATAGTGAAGTTTTGTGGGTGCCATCCCCACCACAGTTTTTACTTCCTAACAGGAGTTTTCTGTGATACCATATCTTGTGTTATGTGTTTTTCAATTTCATGAATGTTTCTAGGAATGATTGAAAACTATTAAAGATTGTGAACAAACATTAGATACATAAGGAAAAATAACAGTAATGGTTGGTAAGTCAGAATTGAAAGATTACTAATGATAAATTGTGTAAGATGCTAAAAGTTTTAGAGGTACTGCTTCACCCCTCCCCTCTCAGTACTACTTCCCATTAATTCCAACAATTGGTATCAGAGCTGAGTATCTTCTTGAAAATCTTAAAGGCTTAAGAGAAAAGATCATACAATGGAGAAGTACAAACTTGATA
>MU228439.1:53760-76058 GCA_018584345.1 Thuja plicata
CCTAGGAAGTATCCAAATCATGGAACCTCTCTTTATGATGTTGAAAATAGGATCTTGACTTGATCCCCCTTTTTGCCAAATTTCAAACCCCTTTATCAATTTGGTCTCATTCCACCTTGTCATGATGAATTTGACCATAGCCTTTTTTTTATCAAACTTGTCCCTTATTCCAAAAATCCTACCTTTCAAGTCAAGATCCTTATTCAACTTCATAAGGTTATGCTCCTAGATTTGTCTCCTTTCAAAAGATTAATTGTTAAAGTCCAAAAATCCAAAAACAAAGTTGCATAAACCTTAGCTTGCATTTACATAATCCTTAGATTGTATTTTCATAAGCTTCTTGCATTTTCCCAAAGTTGCATTCCCAAAATTTCAAAAATTCCAAAAAAATCTTGCATTTGCATATAGAAATCATGCCAGTTTTTACAAGGTCTCAAGCATCCAAGGGGAAACAAGATCCTCCTTTACCAATGTTTACACAACAACCAAAATCACAATTACCCTTTAATCCAAGACAAGGTGTTGCTTATCACGATCAAACTGACCTAGTCAACATGCAACAATTGGAAGGAGTGCATCAAACCTTTAAATGACCCAAGACATACCACCTTCCCTCAAGATCCTACTTCAAGCAATGACCTATGCAACATGGGGTATCCATCCAATGCTTCCCCAAACTTTGGCACTATTCAGTGGGGACCTCCCCCAAAATTTGACCCAATCTTTGTACCTATGCCACCTAGCCACGGTAGTGTCCCTCCAACACCTGAGGAGGAATGCCAACAATTTTCTCAAATCAATCAAGTCCAACCTAATCATTTGCAACAAAAACCTATACCAAACATAGATTGTGGATCTTATCAACCTCCTCCACCACCACCAAATAATCAAGATCAAGGAAATGCCTCAAGTCCCTCTTCAGATTCTGGTGACTCACATGGGACATTTGCTTCCTTCAAGAATTTACCTATAGAGGAAATTGATGAGACTGTTAAGAACAAGAAAATTCAGCAGACATCAACATACCTTATGACTTGAGATCTGTGATGGTATATCAAAGTGATTCGGAAGACAAATCCTCAACTATTTTTGGAATTTCAAACTCCCCCATCATCTACTTTGGAAGAGAACCAAGCCCTAATGGTGCGGGATAGAGAAAAGTGAGAACAACCATTTGATGAGTCAGCTATGGAGCTAACACAAAAATGATAGCAAAATGATATAACTATCAATATTCCTCCAAGGGAAAAATATATACGATTGGATAATCCTTTGTTTGAAGAATAAGCACTCCCTCCTCTCGAGACAGTGGATGCTACATAAATCCCTAAGAAAGGTCCTAAAAGAACATGGAGGATTGATTTAAAGAATCTCTTACCAAAAGGATCAAATGAGACATTCGCATTTCCTTGGGGCATGCCAGATGTACCCCCTTTTGAATAAATGTAGCCAAGTGGTCCTCCTTTGGTAGCACATACAACATTCCTAGGAAGCACTTCAAATGCAACAATGTCCCAAGGACCATTTAATGAACAACCGTGGGTACCCACTTTTGATGTATCTAATGCGACTATCGCAACTATACCAAATCCATTGCAAGATCAAAAGAAAAAGAGCCTTGTGGATATTACACCAATTCCACCTAAGGTGACACAACTAGCACAACAATTGCAACAAGCCCAAGTGGCTCAACAAGTAGCACCTATGGATGTAGTGCAACCCTAATTTGCAGCCCAAGTTAACATGATGTCTCAGGCACAACCAAAAAAACCTAAGACTGCAAATCTTGATGGCATACTTGGACCACTTGGATTTCAACAAGCTAATAACATGCAACAACCAACAATGCCGATGGGTCAATAATCTCATCCCGCTGTCCAACATGTGCAAGCTTCAAAGGTGCAACAAGTGCACCCACAACAAAAAAAACATACCCAACAATATGTACAACATCAGAAACATGCTCTCCAACAACAATATGTACAGCAATAATAGTGTACTTTACAACAATAGTATATACAGCAACAACAACATGCCTTACAACAACAGTATGCTCAACAACAAAGCCAACAACATGTTCAACAACAACAACAACATGTTTAGAAACCATATGGTTAGCAGTGACAACCACATATCACACAACAACAAAATGTGTCACAACAACAACAACATGGGACGCAAACTCAACAACAACAATATGCACCCCGATATCAACAACAAGTTCCCCAACCCTATTATATGACGCAAGGTCAGCAATACAATACTCCACTAATAAATCAACAACATGTGGTAGATCACTAGAAATATGCCTGAAAACATGTGGCATCAGTCCACGATATATCATTTGAATTTTCAGACTAAGATCGGGCCTCAGAATACCATCGATGTTCAAGGGCTTCTAGACAAACACATCGTTCTGATAAAAGTAAAAAGGTAGTGAAGCCTTCACAGAATGAAGAAATGTTCCAACAAATACAACGCTTGTAGAAGAAACTAAATGATATGCAATTCAAGGACACCAAGACACTCTACATGGAATGAGACTTGTGTCCTAATCCATTTGATCCAAGCATTTACATGCCTCCTTTTCCCAGGAATTTTGATGTACCCAAGTTCGAGAAATACAAAGGGAAAGGCAATCCAATTGATCACATTCAAGAATTCTATACATCTTGCATCGAGGTTAATCATGACGACACGTATCTCATGTGAATCTTCCCTTGAAGCCTTGGGGGTCAAGCAATGGAGTGGTACTCTAAACTACCTGGCAATATCAGATCTTGGAAAGAACTAGCTGAAAAATTCATCTCTCATTTTGCGTTCAACATATCAAGTGAGGTTATGCTTACTAACCTATGCATGACCAAACAAAAGGTTGGAGAATCCTTCATGACCTTCCTACTGTGATGGAGGAATTTGGTAAGCTAATATCCTTTTGATGTGCCAGAAGAACAACAAATTCTATTATTTATCAAAAATTTGGTACCTGAGATGATGTATGAGCTCAAGATTAAATGACCAAGTACAATTCAAAAGCTCATGAAAAAGGGAATCAACATTGAAGATGCTCTTATTGAGAAGGGAGTATTAAAAATAAACAAGGACAATCAGATCGTGAGCACTTCCAGTAATAGGACAAAATTTTGGTCTCAGAATAAAATTGTCACAAATGATGACATTGTTGACACATGAATAGTTAATGCAACATAGCAGAAAGTGAGTCTCAAAGGACCCACTGCTACCAATACACAGACAATGACTCAAGTGTCGCCTCTAGAGCCAGCTCCAACACAACCTCAAGCACAAATGAACAATAATGCACAACAAAATTGGCAGCATCAGCCGCCAAGAAATAGAGATGGACCACAAATATAGTTCACGCCATTAGGTGAACCACTCCATTCGGTCTTGCAATAGTTATTGCAAAACAATTACATTCAATTACCCGAGATCTGTGATCCTCCAGTTATAAAATCCCCTTGATGGGATGACAACAAATACTATGATTATCATTGAACAAAAAGACACAGAACTAATTCCTGCTTCCAATTGAAAAACAAGGTCCAAGACCTTATTGATGAAGGAGTGATTGAAGTTGCCCTACTATTCACCTTCACGGGCAGCGGACCCTACAATAATATTCCCTTTGATTTCTAGGTGGGCAACAATAGAATAATAGGCAATAATCTTCCTATTTTTTTCTTAGCGGGCTATGGAAAAGGGCCCCCAAACAGATTATTGTAGGGGCCCCCCAATTATAGTTCTAAAGGGCTAGAATTGGTTCCAAACAGCGGATAATGGCCCATAGCCCTACTATTCTCAAGGGATGGGGTAGCGAATAATTGATCCCCTAATTGTGCCCCTATGTGCCCCCCCCTACCCCCCCTAACCCCCCAAAAATGATAGTTTCCCTACAACTTATTATAGGGGGGTAAGGGGGGCACTTGAACCCACGACAGGATCTTCCAACACTGACCATACTATCTTCACAAACCCCTTGGTTGATCATGACAAGGGAAATGCCTCTACGTCAAATTCAAATTCCAAGAACAATGTCAATTATACCTGGACCGGCCATGACTATACCATCAATTGTTTCTCTTAGGCTGATTCACATGTGTCCACTCTGACCTTCCAGGATAAAGATAGTAACCCTCAATGTGTAGTTTCTACCCATCGTACCAAGATTACTATGCTTGGTGCACCATCCAAACCCAAGCTATCTTCAGATTACAACCTTGTTGACCAGTTGGGTAAAACCCCTGCCTTAATATCAATCCTTGATTTGCTGCACACATCCCCTCAACACAAGGAAGTCCTTGACAAAGCTTTGAAAGAGTCCACTGTTCCAAATGACATTGACACTAACTAGTTTCAAGCCATGATGTGGCACTTGTCTGCATCCCAGCATGTCACATTTTTCAAATATGATGTTCCACATGATCGGCTTGGCCACAATGACCCTCTCCATCTAGAAGTTTTTGTCCATAATGCCAAAGTCCAATGAGTCGTGATAGATGGTAGAGTAGGGCTTAACATCTGCACTTTGAAGGTCATTCTTGATCTTGGTTACAACAAGAGTGACATTTATCCTTCCAGAAGAATCACAATAAAGGCCTATGATGATGTTGAACGTCCCTCTAAGGGAGTCATCATCCTTCCCATCAGAACTGGTTTGGTTACTGAAAAAAAATTGCTACAAGTCCTGGATCTAGACTTTCCCTATAACATGATCTTAGGATGCCCATGGATCCATTCCATGAAGGCGATTCCCTCTACGTACCATCAATGTCTGAAGTTCTTTCACGAGGGAGTGGAAATCACCATCCCAGGTGATCCTAACCCTTTCCAATTTTGTGCCAATCTGAGAGAAGGGCCCCCACAATAGGTGCCTACCAACAGCAAAGCCACTTCCTCAAAATCCTCCAAATATGATGCAGCCACCCTTGAAAAAATGATCAAAGGAAAGCTGAAGATTGAAGATAAAGGGTGTGGAGAGTATACCATGGCACAAGATTTTCATATCGGGAAGCTTCCCCTCTCCCCGAAGTCTTATGGAAAACCAAAGTTATTACAAGCACAACCACCCAAAACTACCATGAAGGTTATTCCTTCACCTACATTCACTCTGTGGGGAGGTTTGCACAAAGAACATGTTTATGACAATGCATCCAGCTGGATTTTCCAAGATCAAAAGAAACAAGAATAGGAGCCCACTAAGATTCCCGTTGAAAGATACGGGCCCGGGTTCACACTCATGCAGAAAAAAGGATATGATGGCCATAGTGGCCTTGGAGTATAAAAACAAGGAATTGTTGACCCAATCACTACAAAAGGCCATCCCCTTCATCTGGGCATTGGATTCAAACCATTACAAATTGGCTCTTCAAATGCCAAAATGGCCTCATGTAAAAATGTAGAGGTTTCAAATGATGAAAAGGCATTTGAGGATCCCCCTTCTAAGTACACTACTGATTCAAATGAATGGGAATGGAACACCTATACTTCTAGTCCTTATGAGCTTGACCATTTCTTCCTTGATCCTGTAGACCTTCGTATGGTAGACAAACATGTTAACACAATTCCCCCTCGTCCCACAACCAATCCTGATCCCTGGTCTAGAATTTTTTGGCATCCCAGTCCTGAACCTTCAGTACATGAAATCTATGACTTTGAAGACACTGACATTTAAATCTTTTCCATTACCTTTGGCCCTGAAAACATCTGTGCCACTAACAATGACATCCCCCTAGTCTACCCTGAGCTTATTTATTGGGATGAGAAAGGACCACCAAGCTTGGATTGCTTCGAGAATGACAAAGTGATAGCGGAATTCTTTGAGCTCCAAGAGGGCATACCATCTGGCGACCACAAAAGAGGATTCTCCATTGACCTTTTTTCTACTACATATCTTGGGGAGTCAACTCCATCTTCTAGTTACAAAATTGAAAATGATAAATCAAAAAAGAAAAAAATAAAAAGAATAGGTCCTTTGGTGAAAACTGAAAGGCGCCAATTGACCATGAAAAAGTAAAAACAAAGGACGTATCTAAGGGTGAAAACCTCTCTGAGGCACCCAAGGATGGAAGACTGGACATACCCCCTCCAAAGGAGAAGTCAACATTACTCATTGAAATGACTGAGGAGATTCACTTGGGAACACCAAACAACCCCAAGATCATACATTTTGCAGCATCACTCTCGCCAGAAGAGAAAGATGAGTTTATCAGATTCTTCCTTGAGCGCCAGATCAATTTTTCCTAGTCATATGCTGAATGCCTAGTTTGGATCCTAAGTTAGTTCTTCACCACCTCCCTTTGAAGCCAGGTGTGAAGCCATTAAAATAGAAGCTAAGAAAAATGCATCCCCAAATAGCTCTTCTGGTAAAAGCAGAATTGAAGAAGTTATTGGATGTAGGATTTATCAGACATATTGATTACGTAGACTGGATCTCCAATCTGGTTCCTGTTAGCAAGCACGATGGGGGCATACAGATATGTACTAATTTCTATGATTTAAATAAGGCATTCCCTAAAGATGATTTTCCTCTGCCCAACATTGACATGATTGTCGACATGACTGCGGGCTACGAGATGTTGTCACTGATGGATGGCTTCTTTGGTTACAACCAAATTTGGATTTCTCCCGAGGACCAAGATAAGACAACTTTCACTTATCCTTGGGGAACCTATTACTGGAATGTCATGCCCTTCGGCCTGAAGAATGCCAGAGAAAATTATCAATAGGCAATGACCACAATATTCTATGACTTTATGCACATCTTAATGGAAGACTATGTTGATGACCTCCTCTACAAATCTGCAACCAGGAAAGATCATTTGAGTATTCTAGCCAGAATCTTTGATAGAATGGAAGGGTATAAGCTCTTCTTGAACCCTAAAAAGTGTTTTTTTGGATTTGTTTCTGGCAAAATCCTAAGCTATATCATCTCTCAATGAGGTATCAAGGTGGATCCTGCAAAGGTGCAAGCCATTTTAGAGATGCCTCCACCAAACATGCTAAGGAAGCTAAGAAGTCTACAAGGCAAATTACAGTCTATCCACCAATTTATTGCACAACTAGCAAATAAATGCCAGTCATTTTAAAATCTATTGCATAAGGGTGTGAATTTCCATTGGAATGAAAAATGTGAGCACTTGTTCCAACAACTAAAAGATTATCTATTGCATCCACCAATCTTGATGCCTCCCATCCCAGGGAAGCCATTTCTCTTGTACATTTTTGCCACAGAAACTAGATTGGGTGCTCTTCTTGCATAGCACGATGAACAAGGATGAGAAAGATCTATTTATTACATCAGAAAAACTTTGGTTGGATATGAACTAAACTACTCACTCATTGAATGAGCCTATCTTGCTATGGTTTTTGCCACATAGAAGTTAAGACATTACATACTACACCATAAAACCATGCTCGTGTCACAGATTGATCCATTGAAGTATCTCTTAGGAAAAGTAGCTCTCATGAGCCACCTAGCCAAATGGGTCATGCTACTGAGTGAGTTTGACATAGAATATGTGGATAGAAAACCAATAAAAGGCCAGGTGATAGCGGATCAACTCGCAGAGGCACCAGTTCTTGATGATCACTTGTTACTTTTAGAATTCCTAGATGAGTCCATTTTCTCCTTCATTGAATCTAATGAGTGGCAACTCTACTTTGATGGCTCACATACTAGGCATGGATTGGGGGTAGGCATCATGTTTGTCACCCTGCTAGGCATCATGTTTGTCACCCTGCAAGGCGATGTCATTCCAAAATCTTATAGAATTACATTTGCATGTACCAACAATATTGTCGAATATGAAGCATTTGTCAATGGACTTAAACTTGCTATTCAATGGAAAATCAAGCACCTCAAGGTGTATGGTGATTCTCAATTGGTCATCTGACAAGTCATTGATGACTATGAAACTAAGGATGAAAAGATAGTACCTTACAAATAGTTGGCCAACTTTCTCAAGGAACAATTTGTCACAATCAGTTTCTGCCAGCATCCATGGGTACATAACAAGTAAGCAAATGCTATGGCCACTATTGCATCTATGATTGACATGCCAAATAATGAAGAGAGATGTGAATTTATCATTGAGCAGCTATTCCTTCCAGCATTCAACATTCCACAATCCGAGATCATATGTGACATGGTTGGTAATGATTCCCCCTAGTATCAAGATGTCTACAATTACCTACACACCCAGATATTACCCCCTTCCTTATTACAAAACAAGTGTCGAGCTCTTATCCGTCAAGCCTCTCGTTATGTCATCATTGGTGATACCCTTTATAGGAGAGCCTATGACCAAACCCTCCTTAGATGCCTTGATTCACAAGAGGCCGACACTACCTTACATGAAGTCCATGATGGTATTTGTGGTGGACATTTCAATCGTTTGAGTCTCACCAAGAATTTAGTTTGAGCAGGATACTACTAGCCTACCATGGAGAAAGATGCTCATAGATTTGCTAAGAAATTTTACAAGTGCCAGATTCACAGTAATTTGATTCATGCTCTGGCACATGATCTACAGCCAGTGGTCTCTCCATGGTCATTTTCACAATGGGCATTTGACCTTGTGGGGAAGTTCACACCCCTATCTTCTAATGGCCACAAGTACATCATCACAGCCATTGAGTACTTTACCAAATGGATGGAAGCTATCCCCATGACATACATTACCAACAAACAAGCTTCCAGATTCATCCTAAATTATATAATTTGTCGTTATGGAGTTCCTCTGGCCATCATTACTGACCATGGTATCCCGTTCTAGAACAAAGATCTCACCCAGCTTTGTGAGAAATTCAAAATCCGTCATGGATTTTCTAGCATCTACTACCCGCAAGGCAATGGCCAAGCAGAGGCATCTAACAAAACCATCATTAAGATCCTGCAAAATACTATCAATGATGTTGGCCGTGATTGGCACTTACAACTCAACCTAGCTCTATGGGCCTATAGGACCAACATCCGTACCCCCACTAGTGCTACTCTGTACTCTCTTGTCTATGGCACTGAGGCCATATTACCCCTCGAGGTTGAAATTCCTTCATTGAGAGTATCCTTACAAGGCATTGTTAATGATGAACAGTATAGAGTTTCAAGATTACATTAGCTTGAGATGCTTGATGAGTGGTGAAAAACTGCCTTGGTACACTTGCAAGCCTACCAGAACCATCTCAAACAAAGTTACAACAAGAAGGTTCGAGCTCACCATTTTTAGATCAGAGACTTAGTTCTAAAAATGAATTACAAGACCCACCCACACAGAGAGAAGGATAGAAAATTTGAACCAAATTAGGACGGCCCATACATAGTCACAGCATCATATGGGTCTGGAGTGTATCATCTTGCAACACCAGAGGGAGAACCATTGCTAGAGGCACTGAAAAACATGCACCTCCATAAGTATTATGCATAAGTTCTTGAAAAATTACAAAAAAAATTGAAAAAGTTTCTGAGAAAATATAAAAAAAATCAAAAAAGGGAAAAAAGCAAAAAAAAAAAAAGAAAAAAAGAAAAAATGGTTGTCCTGATGAAAACCTAGCAAATAGACATCTTGCCATGCAAAAATAGAAATCAAGAGAAAAATCCCATCAAATAGCGAAAACCTGGCAAATAGGCGCTTTGGGAAAGTACCATGGTGAAAACCTAGAAAATAGGCACCACGCGTAGTGAGTTGTTGCTCCATTGTCTATCATGGTTCCACCTGATATCCTGATGTACTTTCCTGATCACATCTTTCAATTTTTATTGACCCTAGTGCCCCTTTATGGCATGTAACTGGTTGATATTCTTTGTCTTTCCCTTGGTCTACCCAGTCTATCTGTCCTTTTAGCCTCTATATATAGCCTCTTTGTTGTCTGGGGGAAGATTCCTAGCACTGGGCGTCTTTGAATTTGAATTCGAACTGGGGGAAAGACCTTCAACATAGTTTACCCATGAGATTCCTTGACTATCTGATTCTAGAGATAACACTTTGTAAATATCTTAATGACCTGAAAAAATCCTAAAAGTCCAAATATGCAAAAACTACTAAAAATCAGATAAAGTCCTGAAAAAATTGCTAAAAATTTAAATACAATCCTAAAAAAAACCAAAACAAAATTCAAATATTTTCAAAAATCCTAAAAATTGCAAAAATCTCTTCAAAATCTACAATAAATTTATACATACTTGTCTTCCTTTTTGTGAATCGAACGTCATGTTTTTTGACATCAGTGGCAAGATCATCAAATTTGTGCTTAACAAAATCATATGCGATCTGAATCATTGTGACTCAACATTCAATCTATTTGGACTTTTCAATATTTCAACCTTTGCTATCAATCAATCTGTTCAAGTTATCAATCAATTCTCAAACAATCAATCTGCAACTCTCAGCTACTAATCAATGAACATTTAATGCAAGTAACAAAAGATCAGAATGGTTGTTGGCTCACATTGTTTCATGAGTATTTTTTGATTTTCTTTTTGGATCATGTTCCTATGCTACTCGATGATATTATATGAACTTATGGGAGTAGCCGGGATGGTTCATGACCAGTTTCTTTCATTTTACTTTTTCTGCCTATTTGATGATCTCATGAAATTCTGGGGCATGTCTGCTACATGCTTTCAGGATAGAGAAGATCATCCTCTGTCTGCATTGTGTTTGTTCATGCAAAAAAGGATGACTTTTGTGCTCTGGCTTTTGTGCCACAATGCGTCACATCTACTTTTGCAATATCAAAATAAGCTCTTATAACAAAATTGCACTTTCAAAAGCCACCATATTTCTACTAACATTTCTTTGTCTAATTCTGCTTTCTGCTAATAGTTATTCAATCCGTCCTCACAGTCGCCTTGGTCTAGTACTCTGGTACATCAAAAACAAGTGCATCCTGCATTCATGCATTCATAAACTTGAAAAAAAAAAAAAACATGTGCATTTTTGCATTCATTCATTTCTACATGGCAAAAATTTCAAACATACATTTGCATTTTGCATTCATACAAATTCAAATGGAAAAAAAGACAAAAAAATAATTATTGCATTCATAACAAATATTATTGCATAACAAAGGAAATACATTGCAATACATTACCATCATCATATAAACTGGAAAGCAAAGCATCTACATAAACATCCATCCTGTGCATCATAAAATAGTTTCATATCATATATCAATGTCTCAAAAAAGTATCAGAGTACAAAAATCAAGGTGTCTGTATGCACTAAGGCCCGCAGGCTCATAACATATCACATGTCTACCAAAATTGTCCCTCTGCTAGAGCTCCCTGTCAACCCCTGCTCTCTCGGTCCTCCTAATCCCTATCCTGTCAGGAAGATGAGGCTCCCCCTATGTGATGTCCTGTCAACTCCTGCTCTCTCAGTCCTCCTGATCCCTATCCTATCAGGAAGATGAGGCTCCCCTTGTGTGATGCCCTATCTGCCCTGATCTAGGTGGCCCCCTCAGTCCCAGCACTCCCCCACTTCTCTGTGTCCTACAGGAGTGTGATCTACTAGATGATACTCTGTAACTTAGTGCCCACTAATCCCATGGCACATCTTCCTCATACATCACTTGCCAGTACCTCTTCTCCTCTCAGGCATCCCCTAGCATCCCTGCAATATCATGCACACCTACATCTCTAATAGAACTGATAAACTAGCATGCCTCCTCCTACGCACTCTATGCTCTGGCAATAGCTACATCCCTCTCTACTATCAACCTGTCCATCTATGTTGTGAGTGTTGATCACTTTGTATCCCATGCAGCTCTATCTATATCTCTCTCTAGAGTCAACTTGTCTATCTGGCTCATGAGCTCTACGATGCGCTGTCGCTACTCCTCCAACTTGTCAGCGGGACCCAGTGGTGGCTCATCCCTATCCTCATCTATCTGCATCAGCATATCACTGAGATCCCTATCATCATCATCATCATCCTCCTTATCTGCACCCTCATCATCATCATTATCATCGTCACCATCTGACTCCTCCTCCCCATCCTCCTCATCATCCTCCTCCTTGATGCTCTCATCTTGGGGCACCCTCACTCTCGGTATTACCACATTGGGATCTATCAAAGGAATCAACCTATGCATAGAAAACCATCTGTCATACTCATCATTTGTCCTTGCATATGCAACATCTGCATCTGCTCCCCATGGACTGGGCTGTAACTATGTGAACTCTGCATAGGCCACCTGAGGCCTGAGTGCTGCACCCCATATCCTAGCCTTGGCCCTCGATCTAGCAAACAATGTTGTACATGTCGGCACTCCTTGTACCTCTCCAAATTTTCACTTGACTCACTTGAGAGTTGCATATCAATCACTATATGACCCATCACAAACCTCTCGATGAGGTACCTCTCCTATCTGCAATAAGGAAGGTGATCTGCATCATCATCCCATCCTGGGAAATCTCTGTAAGGACACCAAGTGAAATCTCGTAGCACATCTATCTCATTTTGAAAGTGCAATGTGTATCCTAATGGGCCCAGTATAGGTGCCCCTCAGTAGCAATAAACATATGGCAAATCTGGTAAAACCACTCTCTGAGCTATAGGCTGAAATATCGCTATGTGCTCATAGGCCCACACCTATAGCAATGTGATCCTAGTACTAATAGATAAACCTCCATGATACACCAACTGATGGAGCTGGTAATAGGTCATTGCCAACATGCATGACCCCCATGCAAACACTGTACCCTCCATGATCATCTACTCTAGCAAACTCCCCTAGCCAATAGGGAATTTGTGCCCTCATCTATCTAGTACCAAGAGACATGCAATGACTCCATAGATCACTGTAATCAGACTATCGTGCTATCTAGCCAAGGTCTCCCATCATATCTCATAATCCTGGATGTCTAGACCCTCATCATCACTCTCAAAAAGCCAATTCCATGCTTCCCTCCCTGTAGTGGGATCATAATCATCCAACTCACCATGAATCAGAATCCTGAGGATGCACCATACATCCTCCAGTGTCACTGTCGCCGCCCTTGTCGGCAGGTGGAAGGAACTGGTCTCTGAGTGCCATCGCTCGGATAACATTGTGAGCAACCCTCGGTTGCCCTAATCTGAGGAATGTATTTAATATAATATAATCCTAGCGAGGCAAGGATATACCTCTTGTGTCTGCTCAACCTGTGGTGTATGTCTAGACATGCCAGTCAGCTCTCTCATGTCTGTGGAGCCGACAGCTCCTCCTACGATCACCATGCAAATTCGGTCAAATTTCTATACTTTATGTTTCTTTTTGACTAACCTAGGACCTATTTTGACCTACTTTGACCTAATTTTGACCTTGTCCTAGGGTTTTGACCAGTTTAGGGAAGTTTAGGGAGGTTTCAGAACCCCTAGACCCTATTTTGAGGCCTGTTTGACCAACTCCGTAGGTTCTCTTACCACCTGCATAGAAAGGCCTCCCACCTACACTGCCTGCATAGGTGGTCATCTCACCTGCACTGCCTGTGTAGGTGGGCACATGTCCTGCGTAGGTGGGTATGTGACCTGTGCAGGTGGTACGTGTGGACACCCTGTGGGCCTTGTTTGCCCCCATTTGACCCCCAAACTAACCTAGAAAAGTGTGTAAAGCATGAAAACACTAAGAGGACTAGAAGTACACACCTTGGGTCCCATGTCGATTAACCATCAAAAGCTACGAACCTGTTCCCAGTGTTGAATCTCTGCTAGCACTCGATCCATCTTCCTTTCCCCAGAGCTCAATTCTTCCAAATGAGAGGGTGAAAATGAGCTCCCAAACCCCTTCCAAGCCCTTTTATAGCCTCGTGGTTGCCTAGATGGATGTTCAACCCTTTCCTTTTGTATTGGTCACAATCCTTTTGACACTTTGAACCTCATATCTTTTGCGTTTGACCTCCAATTTTCAATCTGATCATTGCTGAGGATCAGTCTTGGCATTATTGAAAAATCAACCTATCACTTGCGTTTGTCAGATGATTTCTTGAGGGGGCACCTATGTATCCCATTATCACTGGGGCATGTTTTAATCCTATTTTCTTTAGGATTCTTTGACACAATGCTCATAATTGCAATGTATCAAAGAGGGGCAAAATGTAGACACCTAAAAATGGTTCGAGCCTGCTGGTCTATGTGTTTTAACATTGATCGCATTACAATTGAAATTTTTTTTTGTGACCTTATTATTCCTCTATGTCATGCATATGATCTTTATTGTATAGTGATATTGTGTCTTTCATCAATGATTGAATATTGCAAAATCATTCAATTATTTATTAACAATTCTACTTTCTCTATCAAGTCGATCATTTCCTAAACCATCCCAAACCTTCCTAAACTGATCCTAAACCATTCCAAACCTTCCTAAACTGATTGTATTTGATCCTAAACCATTCAAAACCTTCCTAAACTGATCATATTTGATCCTGAACCATTCCAAACCTACCAAAATCACTTCAAATCTATCCTATTCTATTCCTAATCATTTGGAGAATTGTCTGGACTCATTTCTGACCATTCTGGGGCATTGTCCAAGATCACCGATGCCTAATCAATCCAATTCCAAACCAATCAATCAAACCCTAATTCCAATTCAATCAATCTTATCATCATTTCAGGAGCATTGTCCAAGATCATTGATGCTTCGTATCCTTTCAATCAACCATTTGATAACATTGTCAAAGATCATTGGTGTTATCGCTAACAATCTATCAATATCAATTCAATAGTGTTGTTCATTATTTGTCAATACTATTTCTGATCATTATTTCGGGAACATTGTCAAAGATCATCTATGTTTCCCCATTTCAATTTCAATCTTACGATGCCATCAAAGTTCATTGGCACTTTTCAATCATTTCCAACCATCAGTGTCCGGGTGCATTGTCAAAGATCACCAATGCCTCGTGATTTCCTAAACTATTCTGGAACCCTTGGAATTAACCCTAATCCTTATCAATATCATCAAAATCCTTTCAATTCGACATCAAAATCTTGAAGTTGACCTAAAATCTAATAATTCCCCCCTTTGGATGAATAACCCATAATTTATCCTATGTCTTAACTGAATAAATAAACAAACTTTATTTATTCCCTACTTCCCTAAGTCTCCAATAATTAATTAATTTTATTAATTAATTAGCTAATTTCAATTTATGAGATTTTTATAATTTCATGAATCTAATTTGATTTTGAGGAATATTTGAGAATATTGGATTATTGATTTGATTGATGATTCATAATCTCACCTACATATCATATCCCTTAAATAAGGATTCTCATCCCTATTATGGTGCTTCACAAATATTTTCAAATATTTGCAATATCTCCTCAATATCTCTCCCCCATTTCATGCTTCCAAACATCTCACCAAACAAAATCTGCATTTATGCATAGATTTTGTGCTATCTCACCTAAACGTATCTCATTTTATATAAATTGAGGACATTTCTCTCATTCAAGGGGAGACCACTATCTTCTAGTATTCTCATTTGTGAATTTATGCTTTCAAGAGTCTTTGTACAATCTTGTTATTTTCAAAGAGTAAACATTAATCTGATTATAGAGAAGAAAGAAGGACATGGGAGCTTCATTTAAAGGGGGTTCTTAGAGTTTTATGCTTTATTTTTATGAATCCTTGTTTTAAATGGCTTTCATGATAGATTGATAGTTTAGCATGTTATTTAGGGTTTGTGGTCCCCTAGATATGCTAAATAGGCCTTTTTCTAGTCTTACAACTGAGCATCACCATGATCTCACAAATTAGATTATCCTTATGAGTCAAGAAGCAAACAAAATAAATATGGAAATCATTGAGAGAATACAAATTATCGGTGAACTAAGAGAAGAAAATGAAAAGCTAAAGCATGAGGTTAGAATTCAACAACAACATAATGAGATTATCAGAAAGGCTAAAGAAAGCAATAAAGGAATGGATGACTTTCTTGAGGGACAATGAAGAGTCATTAACAACAACGGTATAGGCTTTACCAAAATGGAGAACCATAAAATCCAAAGAATGTCTACGAAAATCCAAAACCAAGAAAGCTAACATGCAAGCACTGTGTAAAGCAAGGGCACACATCAAATATGTGCATAGGTAAAATCAAAGGTACTCCTAAATCTACACCTACACCTTCATTCATAGGATTCTGTTATAAAAGTAACAAGAAAGGACATAAGGCTTATGAATGAAAGAGAAAGATAGAAAATCCAAAGAAGGAAACCTACATGGAAAAATACTATCCTACATGAAAGATGAATGGGCACACATCTGAAGAATGCTGGAAAAAGAAAAGGCAAGCATGGAAGCCAAAAGGTAAAGAAGTTTCTTATCAGCCAAAGAGAATCGGTAATCAATATGTATGGGTTTACAACACTTGGACAAACTGTATAGCATGTGGTAGATATGGTCACATTGCTGCAAACTGCATAAGAGCATGGACCAAAAGGTCTAGAGGCTGGTCAAACCCTAGAATGACATGCTTACACTATCATAAAGTTGGTCATCTCAAGAAATATTGCAAAGACAGATTGATAGAAAAAATCACATATCCTAATGGTAACACCATTGAAGATATTTGGAGGGTGAGAGACAAAATGTGGATAAAAGCTTCAAATGAAGCTGGACCAAGCAATGCAAATGGTGAAACCCCATCCAATGGATCTGGTGACACCACCAACCCCACTTGAGCTGAACAAGTAAGTATGGAACTGCACTATACCAAGTTACATTTTGCATCAGTTCCATTATATAAATTGATAGATATTCAAAATCTGCATGAACCAAAGATGCATACTAGTTTACTCGTTACTAATCTAAGAATGCAACACCGTCGGTAAACACTTACTAAAAATCATTGGTGAACACATTAATGAGTTGTTTACGCTTAACAAATTTTTTTGGTCCACTAGTAAATATGGTAAACTGCCAATGTAACCTGACAACCGTCGGTAAAAAGGCAAAGTTCAGAAGTGGTCGTGATAGAACACCAATATTCGTCGGTGAAATCAAAGTGGTTAAAAAACTTCCCTAAGAATCATATCTTCACCAATGATGATTGGAAATATCCTCCCGATGAAACCCATCTTCACATCCCGATGATTTGTTGAGTATTTATTGCAAAGACTTAGGTCAAAAATTCTATAAATAGTCGACGGGACAACTTCATTTTTCACCCACAATTTGAAGAGAAAGTAGAGCAACATCAAAGTGATCAAAGAGTAGAAAGCAGAAGTGTCTATAGATCGATTCAGCACATAAAAGATAGATTCCTCATCACTATTGAAAATTGAAGTAAGTACCAAAGGCACCGAAAGATCTTTGTCATTGTTTTGTCAAGAAAAGCCCTAATTTCAAGAAAGCCCTAAGTACTTTGAAAACAATGGCAACCACATCAAGAACTGCTAAGTTGAAGAATGAAAAGAAGAATGTGGTGAAATTGATCAAGAATAGCACATGTGTAGAACCTAAGTACAAGATGTATCTACAAATTGCATCAAAACCCGATGAAGCTGGCACATTTTCAAAAATTTTGCCTAGGGTTTTGCTCATAGAAGACGTTAGGTTTTACATTCACTGCAAGATCACAGAGATAGGTGATCTACAAATGAATGAAGCTTTTAAGAAGCTATGTGATGGTGAAGCAAAATTGAAAGAAGAACAGAAACACTTGGAGGTCAAAGGGTTAACCAATGCCCTACATTTCCTGAGGGAATTCAAGACAAAATGGATTAAGTTAGTCTTGAGCATGATGCATGACAAAAAACTATGGCTAGACCAACCCAAGCAAATAACAAAGGATGTTCTTCATGCTATCATTGGTTATCTGATAAATGACAAGCCTAGGGCATACAAGCATCCATCCATGAAAGAAGTTACTAAACTCACCAATGTAGAAGGAGACAACAGAGGTCTCAAAGTAGACACAATCATCGACGAAGAGTTAAAATTTGGTGCATGTGTTATTGGGTACAAAATTTTTTAGGCTAGAAGAATGAACAACTTTTCTGCAACAGAAGTAAGCACAACTTACAAGATTGTAGCAAAAGGAATTCAGATGTATCTGTGTGAGATCCTATTGAAACAACTTGAAAATATGATCAAAATCAGGTCTGCAAAGAGCAACACATGTAAGTTTGGATCACTTATCATGTGTATATTTTTCTATTTTCAAGAATAATTTCCTTTAGTAGGAAAAGTTGTATGGGACTCTACCAAACTGGTAACCCAACAGATTAGTGAACTGATTAAGTCACTAGGAGACAACTTTGAGTCTGTCATGTTTACATACTTCCTTGAGTTCAAGGAAAAGATGATGGAAAGGACTAGGATTCCTGAACAACTAGTTGAAAAACACAAAGATGAGATATGTTTCATGGCAGACACAGACTACACATATATCAAACTGGTTGTACCAAGAACAGCTTGGTTATCACCATTAGACTATGAGATCAATATTGATCAAGCTTCAAGTGCAATTGAGGCACTGCTCAATGAGCCCATTGATAAGAAACAACCAATGTTTGGAACATATGAGGAGGCCAAATCTAAGATAAAAGATGGCCAAGAAGTCAAGAATACTATAAACAAGAAAGATAAAATGATTAAGAATCTCAAGAAGATTCTATCGATCTTAGAAGAAGAGTAGGATCAACAGGAGGAAGCCAATCAACATGGCACCATTGGTGAAGAAATAGAAGAAAAGAAAGCAGATACAGAGGCTGCTGAATCTGATACATCTCCATCTCCACCTCCTACAAAGAAGCAAAGAAAATGAAGTCAAACTACTGCTACCGATACCACACCACTTAAGAAAGGTCAAGTAAGGACCTATATAAGGAAGCAGCCAGCAAAAAGAACAAGACAACAACCTGTACAAACCACACCACCAAAGAAGAGAAAAAGGTTTGTTAGGACACAAGCTGACTTGGATGACACCAAAGATGATGAACCATATGTAATAAAGAAGAACTTCAGAAACCAAATTGTAGATGAATCTGCCAAATCAATTTTTACTCATGGAATAATGACTGATAAAAGGATCAGGCAATGGGATACACTGAATCCAGAGGATTGGAATAAAATACAAGAGGTAGTCATAAAGTCAATGATCAAGAACAAGTATGCCCCTCCTGAAATTGAAAATAAAATACCTAAAGAGCTAGGTAAAAGGGTATACCAACAATGGTCATATGCCCTGCAAATAGAGAGAGAAGCAAGATAATGAGTTCTTGTGATACTAATGCCTCCTGAATCCAAATTTGAAGAGATACAAGAAGTACTAAAGAAATACTCAAGCAAATTTGTAGCCAAAATAAGGGCTTAAAATGTACTAGAGAAAAATTTTATAGAACTAGATTCAATAACAGAAACCAAATGGAGACATCAATTGGATCTACCATCAGAGTCAACAAGTGTTGAGAAGTAATTAATTCTCACAAACACACCTCACAGAGAGGAAGAGATAGAAAGTGCAAGTCCTCATGATATTGCTCAAGATAGTCAAGAAAGTGATGATGAGCCTATTAACTTAGATATAGGCATGGATGATAATATCCAAGATATCACTCACTATGATTCCGACAATGATCCAAAGAAGAAAGATGATGTGATATTTATCACACTTAAGGATCAACAAAAACATCAAGTACTGAAGACATCAGATGGAAAGATAGTTGACATTGCTGATGAACAAATGCAGGACACAACAATCATGCACTCAATAGTGAAAGACCCTGCACAAGATATACAAAAAGATGAGGATGTCACTACTAACAAGGCACTAACCAATGAGTAGGACACCAATACTAACAAAGCCCAAGCCCCAACTCAAAGTAACATGCATGTCCTAATGAAGGCAATAAACATACTAGAGGGCAATAATGGATCAAATGAAAAGGAAACAAGAACACCCATAGACAAGGGTGATGAAGAAGCCAAAGGGACAACAGATACTAGTGCAAAGCAAGATGCAACCAATGATTAGAATAATACATCTGGTAATCATAATAAAGAAGACACTCCAAAGGAAACAGGGGACAAGCCTTCAGAGAAAGGTGAAGAAGGATGAGGTTGAAAAGAAATCAGGAGCACATTCTGCAGAAACACCCAAGGTTAATGAAGATACATCTTCACATAACCAATAGGTGCCCACAGAGTAGAAGACACAAGATGCATCATCAAAAAAACTTCCCCAAGAAATTTAGAGCGAACAAATGAACTAGCTATGGTATTTCATACATCTGCATCCCCTCAAATCTCAAAGAAGAAGAAAGGAAAGAATAAAAATCCACTAACTCTGGATGAAATTATTGAGATTCTACTCTATGATCTAGGAACATTGGATCCAAAAGCATTGACAAAATATGAAAAGCTCTGTGAGAGAAAATCCATTCAAGACAAGCTGAAAAGAGCGAAAAAAGAGGCCAAGGTACTAGAAGTAGCAAGAAATATACTTCAACAAATTATACCAGACATAGATATTGATCAACAAGCTCCACTCATTGATCAACTGGTCACACTCACATATGCAATAACATCTCAGAATATCGATGCTGAGAAGACTATGGAAGAGAGACTTGAACAAAAGTATGAATTCAAGCTCACAAAGAAGATAAGCCATGAAGTGGCATTTAAAAAGGTCAAGCTATCTGAATTGGTAAACACAATTGACCCAATTTTATTAGAATTTGTTACCTTAATCAAGAAATTGTGCACTTTAGATCAACTCACTAAGGAGTATATTGAAAAGATAGAAAAAATAGATTATGATCTTCAATCCAGTGCACAAAATCTAGTCAACACAGAAGAAGCACTTAAATTGCACAATCAACAAATCATACAGGCTAGGAAAAAGAGATAGGACATTCAGTTTGCAGAGATGAAGTACAAAGATGAGGTCAATGAGCTCCAAGTTAAGCTCTTACCGACACTTACACTACTGCAACAAAATATGACACAGGCAAGTACTCTAATTGCCACCCCTGAAATGTCTGTCCTAGACAACATTTATGATATGTACGCAAGACTAGAGCTGCAACACATGACACTAGAACAGTTGAAAGAAAATTGGGAGAAAATAATGGAAGATATCAAAATTACCCATTCTAATGTATTTAACACATTGTAAGTTACACATTTTTGTCACAATTTTGGCATATTGTAAGTTGTACATTTTTGTCATCAGTATCAAAGAAAGGGGGAATTTGATATGTACATCACCTGAGTTAAAGGAGGAAATCATATGTATAGTGGAAGAAAGGGGAAATAATGTACACACATAGAATAAATAGTATACATGTACATATACATACACTATACCGATGCACACAGTAAGGGGGAGTCATATTATGACAAGGATATAAACATGGTGTAATAGTTTAATATTATGCACATATCAGTTTTTGATACTAATGTCAAAGGGGGAGATTGAAGGTATTATATTTTTCCATTAGTATACTTAGAGAAAAACATGATCTGCACCATCAGTTTACTCTACACCGATAAACAGGGCACAACACTATCTGATGACAAGGTTACCCGACAAACATTGTTAAGTGTTATTTGATGACAAAAAGGTAAAAGATACCCGATGAGTAACTACAGTGCTACTCGACGGATCAGCAAAGAGAGGAACCCGATAGATACAAGGAACCCGACAAACAATTCAGTCAAGGAATGCTGACATAGTGCAAGTTCAAATTGACAACCAAGAACCGACAGGCATTTACATCCCACAAAAAGTGGATCTAACTTTCTACGTCAGATAAATCACTGAAGTTATATTTATATCTTCTTGATTTGCTTTTAAATCCATTATGTGTAGAGGAAGCAATGTAATTGTTATTATTTTAATTAGTTTTACTATTTTAAAACATGCAAACAAAAGATCAAGGTCAAGTTGTAAACCCTGGATCTAAGAGTTAACATTGTAAATCATGAATTCCAAGATAGGTCAAATACTTGTATAAATAGGTGCTCAATCCATTGAGAATACAAGTTGTTCAATGTAGATACTTGCCACAAAAAGAAACTAAAGACTACACAGAGAATTCATGCAGAAGAACACAAATAGAATCTAATCAGTTTTTAAGAATAGAACAAAGGCTACTGACAAGTAGAGAAAAGGTATTCATCAATAACTCAAGGTGATATTATTCAAAGAAAAAAAAGCTTTAATGGATCTATAAATTAGAAATAGTAGATTGCATACAGTCAGGTCAACATTTGTACTCATTCTAACAAGTGTAGTACACTAATGAAATCCTTTCAAGAAAGGTGGGCTTAACCGTCCTATT
>MU228439.1:82188-109731 GCA_018584345.1 Thuja plicata
ACTCATGTAAAGATTGATGAAAATTTCATGGTCCAAGAAAGGTACTATGAATATGCACCTATGATTGAAGATGAACCTAGGCCTAGCAGTAAAGATACTATTATTGAAGAAATGTTTGATTGCATTGATGTTTAATTTAATGACCCTAAATCAAGCAGAGAGGATCACAGATTACAGAAGAAGTAACACCTAAGGTTCCAAAATTCACATCTAGATATCACTCTAAAGATGATATCATTGGAGATCAGATCAGTAGTGTTTTGACCAAATCAAAAGAAAAAAGTCTAACAATGGATGAAGAGGTATGTTTACTTTCACAGATTGAACCTTTAAGTGTTGAAGATGCTTGTAATGATTCTGATTGGAAGATTGCAATGAAAGAAGAATTAGATCAGATAATTAAGTATGAGACATGGGAATTGGTTCCTAGACCTAGTGACAAAAATGTGATTGGAACAAAGTGTATCTTCAGAAACAAGATGAATGAGGAAGGTACAGTAGTAAGAAACAAAGCAAGAATTGTTTGTAAAGGATATGTGTAGAGAAAAGGAATAGACTACACTGATACATTTTCCCCTGTGAGTAGACTGGAAGCCATAAAATTGTTCTTGGCCTATGCAAAATTCAAAGACTTTAAATTTTATCAAATGAATGTAAAGTCAGCCTTTTTGAATGGTAAATTGAAGGAAGAAGTCTACATTGAACAGCCCAAAGGATTTAATCTTTCAGATAAACCAGACATGGTATGTAGATTGAAGAAAGCACTCTATGGTCTTAAACATGCCCTAAGAGCTTGGTATGAGAGACTTGATGGTTATCTTACCAAGATTGGATTCAAGAAAGGTGCAGCAGATTGTAACTTATTCACAAGAGAGACACTTGATGGATTACTACTAGTCATATTTTTTGATGACATTATCTTTGGAGGTAATGACAAGCTTAGTGCAGCATTTGCAAAACAAATGCAGAATGAATTTTAAATGAGCATGATTGGTCCTATAAATAATTTTTGGGACTAAATGTAAAATAGACAGATAAAGGTATATTCATTAACCAGTAAAAATATGTGAAGGAAATATTGAAGACCTTAAAAATGGAAGACTGTAAGCCAGTATGCACCCCTATGATAAAAGGAAGCAAGCTTTCAAAATATGATGACTTCACAGTAGTTGATAAGACATTGTACAAATCTATGATTGGAAAACTCATTTATCTAACTCAATCTAGACCTGACATATCTAATGCAGTTGGCATTGTTGGAAGATTTGCAGCTGAACCCAAGAAGAATCACCTAATGGAAATCAAGAAGATATTCATATATCTAAAGGGAACTATAGACTATGGTTTATGGTATCCTAAATCAGAGAATATACAACTTCATGTGTATACAGATGCAGATTGGGCAGGTTGTATTGATGATATGAAGAGTACTTCAGGAGGAGCAGTATTTCTTAGAGATAGGTTGGTTTCTTGGATAAGCAAGAAGTAGAACTGTATTTCTCAGTTAACAGCAAAAGCTGAATATGTTGCAGCAGCACTGAATTGTTCAACTATGGTTTGGATCAAGTAGATGGTTAAAGACTTTGGTATTTAGGTTGATTATCCTATTATTATTCACTGTGATAACACTAGCACTATTAACATGTCTAAGAACCCTGTGATGCATGCAAAGACAAAACACATAGAGATCAAGTACCATTTTCTAAGAGAAAAGGTTACAGACAAAGAATTTAAATTGGACTATGTGAGCACCAAAGAATAGTTGGCAGATATTTTCACAAAACCTTTAGCAAAAGATACTTTTGAGTATCTCAGGGAGAAGTTGGGAGTAATTCCCTCTCCTGAGTCTAATTAGATAAAGAAGCAAGAACACCAGTCCTTAGTGACTGATGAATGGTTGACTACTCTACTTATGGAGTAGTGCCTGTGCCTAATGGTTTATGGAGCCCTTTTCTATTCATGTCAAAGGGGGAGTATGTGCTAAGGGGGAGCATATACTCTGGGGGAGTATAAAAATAGTCAGAAGAACTGAAGTAGTGTAGAGGAATCCTTGATGAGGATATTGAGAAGATTGTAAAAGAAAGAAGACACCATGTGTTGAAGATGTTTTTAATATCATATGTTTCCATCAATGTCAAAGGGGGATATTGTTGGAGATTTGTTTCTGTACAGCTAGTTGATTGTATATTTTTCATTGATGACAACATACAATATAGAGTAATGATTCTACATGTACTTATCAGAATACTGATATCAAGCCTTGCATGGATATATTCATGTTCTAGACATGTTTATCATGTTATGTTCATATACGCAGACTCAGATATGATGTTTCATTCAAGTTGTGTAATTCTGTTATTAGCAGTTACAATTCTGGAAGAGTATCTATTCAGAGCCGACGTATTTAACATGTTTCTTGAGTTGTGCCTATCTTTAGGATATGTGCGTGTATATTCATGATTAGCTATGAGTTAAATATGTTTGGTTAAATGTGCCTATCATGTAACATCAGGATCGTGCTATTTGAGATGATTTGGTGAAGCCAACTTAGTGAAGTGTCATGTCTGTTCAGTTTGTGTTGCGTGGACTTAATATTGTTTGTGTGATTAGTTAAGCCGACAAAGATGTTGTTGAAGTGTTTCCAAGAGCTGACATGACCTTCTAATTTGAGGAAGATACTTATAGCAAGTCATTTGTGATACACTAAGTGTGAATGATACGAAAGGAGACAACAAATGTACAGAGCAGAATATCAGTTGTGGTTCATTCATCAAGGGTCTATGTGAAGAAGCAGATGAAGATTACAATACATTGGAACTGATCAAGACAACAAGTCTACTCTACAGTTCATCATCAAATATAGTGTATATCTATTCTATAGAAGGTTGTAGCCTTCACCATTGAAGCAGTGAGCTTTTGGACAGTGAGTCCTCACTCCTAACAGGGTCAGACCCTTAACCAAGTCACTATACTTATTGCATTGTAAAGTACAACTCCTAACAGGGTTGAAATATCTTCTAATAGGGATTACTATAAACAAGTATAGTTCATTGTGGGTACTAATTCCTACTGGGTTTTTTACCATTTGGTTTCCCTATAACCAAATTGAAGTGTTGTCTATTGTGTTATCTGATTGTGTATATACTTTTTTTTATTCTAAAGTTAATAAGAGAAAAGAATTTAATTAGCTGATAACTAATTCACCTCCCCCCTCTCAGTTATCCTTGGGACTATTCTAACAATTGGTATCAGAGACAAGTGCCTTAAGGAGAAATCCTAACAGCTTAAGGTAGATCAAATGGCATACTTCAGAAAAGAGATTCCTAAGTTCGATGGAGAGAATTATCTGGATTGGAAGAATAAAATGATAATACATCTGTAGTGTGTTTGTTTTGAAATCTTTGAGATAGCCACACAAGAATTTGTTATTCCCTCACTTAAATAACTTGCAAAATATGATGCTACTAGCAGACAAAAGGAAACATTCACAGCTAATGCAATTTCCAAAGAAGCCCTTATAAGTGCCCTATCCAACGGTGAATTTTTTGAGATCAAGAAATTAGACAAGGCTTACACTATATGGAAGTATTTAGAAGACATGTTTGAAGGATATATTCAAGCTAAGAATGCATGTAGGAAGACATGGAAAAAGAAATACAACAGTCTTGAGATGTTACCTGAAGAGAACATTAGAGCCTACAATCAGAGGATAAATGAAACAGTTTCTGGAATCAGAAATAATGGTGGAGAAATATCAGAGGAAGATATAATGGACAAGCTGTTGACTACTCTAACATCAAACTATGAAAACAAGATCAGTATTCTATAGGAAAATATGCAATTTTCACAAGAATTCAAAAGAGAGACTTTGATCAGTAAAATCTCTACATTTGAGATATCAAGATTGAAGTTTGAACCAAAAGGTGAAACAACCTTCAAAGCATCAGTCCATGGTAAGAAATCTCACATCTCTAGCAATAATGAGAAAGAATATGTTGATGAAGAACTGGAAGAAATCATAGCTATGATAGCTAAAAGAGAAAAGAAAGGCAAAGGGAAATATGAAGGACATCTTCCATTCAAATGTTTTTCATGCAACAAGATTGGCCACTTTGCATCCAAGTGTCCCACAAGAGTAAACAAATTCAGACCTGATTATAAACCTAAATATAGAAAGGAATTTTATCATGCTGAAGAAGGTGTAACTGATGAAGATTTGGGAGAAGATGAAAGTGGATTTGTTGCCCTTAAAGATATGGAAAAATTGCCTAAGGATATGGACATTGAAGATGACAAAGAAGCACATGAGTTAGCCCTAATTTCCAAAGTAGACATCATAACTGATTGGATCATTGACAACGGTTGTTCTCACCACATGACAGGTGAGAAAGATAGATTTGTTCATCTAGAAAAATAAAAAGGTGGTATGGTTGGATTTGGAGATAACACTCCCAAACCTATCATAGGCATAGGATCCATCACCCTAGATGGAAAGAATAAGATAGATGATGTTTTGCATGTTGATGGACTACATCACAATCTACTAAGTGTTGGACATCTACTTGACAAAGGTTATCATTTATAATTCAAAGACAAAAAATACATCATTAACAACAAAGATGGATACATGATTGCATCAGGATCAAAAACAAAAGGTAATGTTTTTCAGCTCAATTCATATGTAAGTTGTTTTGTTGCAAAAGTGGATGACAGTTGGTTATGGCACAAGAGACTCTATCATATCATTTTTGATAACATAGTAAAGATAAGCAATGTCAAAGCGGTTAGAGATCTTCCGAGTATTGCAAGACCAGTAGACACAATATGCAGGGAATGCGTTATGGGAAAGTATGTAAGGAGTTCTTTCAGAAGCAAGCTAAGTATATATACATGCCTGAATAGACGCGACCAAAAACAAGACCTTAGTCGGCCCAAAATCAACATACACAATGCTTCCAAATGAATTGGCTTAAGCGTGTTTACATGAGTCTTAAAGAAATAATTAGAAACATATTACAATGGGCGCATGACCATTACAAAAAAAAATATTATACGCTAATCAAAATTTGAAGTCGGCTTCATGGTCTATTTTCTGAACTGCTAGTGGCACTTGAACTTGCTATAACTTCTCTGTACTATCATATCTTACCATGCGTGTATAGACTAAGCTTAATTATAAAGGTACATACTCTGACTTGATCTTACGCATGTGCGCTGGTGCTCTGATCAACGATATATCTCTGTACTATTTTGTTTTCTATACTTAGCCAAATTTTGATCTTCAAAGTTTGTGAACTTACTTGTCAAAACTTCATATGAATTTGTTGCCATAATGACAACACAAAACTAGTCATATAAACCCTGAGTGTCAACTTGCCAACAAATACGACATTGGAGGTCTAACTATGTAGTCTCCTTTGATCGTATTTTGCATAGCTCTCACAAAGACAAAAACATAGGCATGCTTTAGGAGGTCACACACGGTGATACCAAAATGCTCGTAGATGACATTGATGATGATATTATAGAGTATGGTTGTCATTTCTGGCAAACCATTACATAGGTAAGAAATTTTTGTATGAGCATATGAAGTTATACCAACCGGTATGCAGTATAACCAATCGGTAATGATAATTCAAGTAGAACAGGAGAACAGGTGAACAAGAGAATAGGTGAATAGGAGTACAGGTGAAAGACAAATTGGTTAAGGAAGACAAGTTTAATATTGGTACATTGGAAGGTAAAAAGACAACAGGTATACTAAGATTTGTGACTGCACCACTTAGGCCATTCTGGTAAAGGCATAAATGAAGATACCACCAACTGGTCAGTTCAGTGAACAGGTAAAACCAAAGGTTATTGAACAGTTTTTTTCAATTGGTCAAAGTGGTTATGATGGTGCATGATGTTGATTAAATGATGTTTATCTGATGGAGATGATGAAGACCAAGTGTTACCAAGTATCATGATTGTATAAATGGTAGATCAGTTGTTGTTTTGTCATTGATGTCAAGCAATTGATTATTTTATTTTTATTGTATTACCATATCTTAAGAGAGAAGTTAAATGGGTGACAAATACATATTAAAAAATGATGAATTAATGATGTTTTAGTTGTTTTGTACTGCATATTTGATGTTATCAAATTGGTATAGTTGATTGATAAGTTGGGAACTACAATGAATTAAGTTATCACTGAAAGAGATACTTTACCAAGCTAGACTGAGTTAGTCGGTAGAATGTAATGTGAGTCGGTTATAGTTACTGAGCACCAAGCACCAAGATCAAGTTAGACACCAAGCAGTGATGAAGTCACTTACCGAGTTGCAAAGCAAGTTTTACTGAGTACAATATACAAAGATTAAATGATGATTTAATGTGAACCTATGATGAGATGGATGAGGAAATGAATTAAATGAAGTTTGTTACAACATCTATGAGTGGGAAATTTCAATAAGAATATCTAAGGCAAAGATCAAGCGGTTAAATAGAAAAGTGAAAGTTCCAAGAAAAGTTACAAGTTCTGAGGTAAAAGTGATTTGGTTTACCAAGCTGAGAAATTGAAGAAGATGATCGAACGGTTGAGCGCAAAGGAAGGAAATTAAAATTAAGGAGATTAAGAGGAAAAAGTATGTCTATATAAGGAATGAGATTTACATAGAGAAGTGTGTACTGGAGATTTGAGAAAAGAAGGAAAGAAGGTGAAGAACAACATTTACTGAGCAGAACAAAGAAAGACAGATCAAAGAATCTATAGATTGAGAAAGAGATCAATGGAGTATGTGATGCCATTATTTGTTTGAGCATAAAGGATCCGATTCAAGCATAGTGAGTTGCTAATTTTTATAGGTCAAAGTTTACTAATGCTTATTAATATTTGTAACAGAGAAATTTCTTAAACGAGTGGATTTAACCATCCTATATGTAAAACATAGACTTAGGTGACATTCCAAAAGAGTGTTTGAAGACCTCTAAAAAGGCCACTCCTAATAGGGTGAAGATCTTAATAGAACTGAAGTAAATCCCCTAACAGGATCACATTTAGAAAATGTGTTTGTAATCTTTAATAGGATAAGATCTTAACCGAGTGTACTTTAGAAGGGTATAATTTTATTGTGGGTTACAATTTCCATAGAGGTTTTTCCCAAATTGGGTTTCCTCATTAAATCTTGTGTCAATGAGTTATATCATGTGTGATTGAGTAAATATGATGTTGCTAAGTTTGAATGATTAAGTGCTTCTTATATTATTTGGTGAATTGGTTATTTATTGTATTCAATACTTACCCAGTGAATCAGTGAGTTCAGTTTTAAGAGTTTAAGTTTTGATTTGACTGATTAATCCCCACTCTTAGTGGGACCAACAATTGGTATCAGAACATTGTTACTCTAAAGTGATAAGTTTAAAGGACTTGAGTAAGATCTAAAGATGTATAAGAGGGAAACACCAAAGATGAATAGGGATCATTTCTCTACATGGAAAAGTAGAATGAGGTTGCATGCATTTGGAGTAGGAGAATATGCACTTTAATATCTTGAGAATGAATATATAGAACCTACTACTGCACCTTTGACTATCAGTGAGAAAAGACAGAAAGATGAGCATGCACAAGTCATGATTGAGATTGCATCTACACTTACCGACCAGAAATATGATGAGCTTGATGGTTGTACTACTACAAAACAAATGTGGGATAAGATTGTTTTGACCTATGGTGGAGATCAACATGTTGAGAAGGCTAAAGTAGAAAGTTTGAGAGGAAAATTTGACTCTATAGGATGAAGGAAGGAGATAACATATTACAATATAGCACAAGACTTAAGGAAACTGTTAATTCTGTTATAGGAGTTGGTGGTAAAATAATAGAGGATGATGTGATAAGAAAAATGTTGAGAACCCTCCTACTGAGTTATGCTATTTGTGTATCTTCTATACAAGAGATGAGGTCTATACCCCAGATGAATGTTTCACTGAATGCCACTATTGGTAAGTTAACTGCATTTGAACTTAATGACTTTGACAATAGTGTGCCTACTATTTCTAAGGTTGAATCTACATTTAAGTCTACTTTAAAGATTGGAAAGGCTAGAGAATTTGTTAATAGATATGGTTATTTGAGTAGTGCTAGTGATAAATTATATAGTTGCACTGAAGGATGTGATGAGCTATTTACTGAATGTGAGGAGAATGAAACAGAATTTGAACCTTTGTTGGATAGAAGGCTACAAATTGGCAAAGGCAAATACCGGGGTAAGTTACCCTTGAAATGTTTTAATTGTGATAAGATTGGTCACTTTGCATCTAACTATCCATAGAATGATAAGGAGGAAAAGAAAGATAAGGACAAGAGAGAAAAAAAATTCAGGAGATACAGAGACTACAAAATTAAAGGTAAGAAATCTTGTTATCTTGTTAATGAAGGACAAAGTGATGATGATTCTACTGAGAGAAATGAGGAAAAAGAAGTTGTTTATGTTGTTATAAAAGAAGATTCTGATGAAGAAACACCTAGAGCCCTAATATCACAAGTAAGAATGAAACATGGATTATAGATAGTGGTTGTTCACATCACATGACTGCCGACACACTTAAGTTTATTTCCTTGAAAAAAAATGATGGAGGTTATGTTATATTTGGTAATGATGCTCCATACCCTGTGAAGGGAAAAGGATCTATAATTCTACTGAATAACACAAGATGTGATGATGTCTATTGGGTTGAAGGATTAAAGTATAATTTGTTGAGTGGTGCACAACTTAATAATATAGGTCACCGACTGGAATTCCAATATGGGAGGGTGAAAGTATTTGATGAGAAGAGAAATCTAATTTATATTGGAGAACAATCTAATGGTAATCTATTTTATGTCGATACTCCTATGAAGATTTTCCTATTTGCTAAAGTGTAAGATGTTTGGTTATGACACAAAAGGCTTTTTTATGTTAATTTTGACAACTTAATCAAAGTGAGTAAGAAGAATAGAGTAAGAGGACTACTGAGACTTGAAAAACTAGAGAATGCTAGGTGCAGTGAATGTCAGATGGTTAAGATGACTAAATCTAGTTTTGCAAGCAAGACTTATGTTACATAAGGTATTTTGGATTTAGTTCATACTGATTTATGTGGACCAATGAGAACTCAAAGTTATTATGGAGACAGATATTTTTATTTTATTTGTGGATGATTATTCAAGAATAATATATGTAATGTTCTTAAAAGAAAAATATGATGCATTTCAAATGTTTAAGTGGTATAAGGCCCGAGTTGAAAAAGAAACCAGAAGAAAGTTGAAATGTCTGAGATCCGATAGAGGAGGTGAGTTTACTTCTAATGAGTTTACATTGTTTTATAATGATAATGGTAAAAAGAGACAGTTGTCAGCACCGAAGAAACTATAGAAAAATGGAATTTCTGAGAGAATAAACAGATCCATTGTTGACTATGCTAGGACATTGATGATTGAAAAAGAAGTTTCACAGAACTTCTGGAGGGAATTTGTGAGTACTGTTGTTTACACATTGAACCAAGTAGAAATGAAGAAAGGTACCAACAAGACACCTTATGAATTCTGGTATGATCACAAACCTAATGTTAGTTACTTTAAAATCTTTGGGAGCAAATGTTATATTTTGAAAGATTCTAGAGAAGGAAAGTTTGATTCAAAAGGAGATGAAGGGATATTCTTAGGATATTCTACAAAGAGTAAATCTCACAAATGTTTGAACAAGGTTACTAACAAAATGGTGGAAAGTGAAAATGTGAGAATTGATGAATTTGTAGAAATGAATGAAGAAGACACTAAGAAGGAACCTGATGATTCTGATAAATTTGTATATGTACACCATAAAGCACCTAAAACTTTACTAGGAGCACCTACTGAGGAGGAAAATGTACAAGAAGTTCCTCAACCCAATGTTGATGTTGATGAACTGAGACCTACCGAGCCTATTTGGTAAAGTATGTGAGAAGGCACCATTCCCCAAGAAATATTATTGGAAATAAGGAAGCTTGGGTGATGACAAGGAGCAAGGCTAGAGACAATACATGTTTGATATCTTCATTTGAGCTGAAGAAAGTTATGGAAGCACTAGATAATAAGCATTAGATGAAAGCTATGAAAGAAGATTATGATCAAATTGAGAAGAACAAGACATGGACTTTAGTACCTAGGCCTAAAGATAAAAATGTGATTGGTACTAAATGGATTTTCAGAAGCAAACTAAATGAGCATGGAGAAGTTATCAGAAACAAAGCTAGATTGGTTTGCAAAGGCTATGTAGAAGAAGAAGGAATTGACTATGGAGATACTTTTGCACATGTTGCTAGACTAGAAGGTGTTAGAATACTTCTAGCATATGTTTCTTATAAAGGAATCAAAGTTTATCAGATGGATGTCAAGTCTGCATTTCTTAATGGGATACTTGAGGAAGAAGTATACATTGAGAAACCTGAGGGATTCATTGAGAACACAAACAAGAATAAGGTATGCAAGTTACATAAAGCTTTATATGGATTGAAACAAGCACCCCGAGCCTGGTATGAGAGACTACACTCTTATCTAATCAAAATAGGATTTCAAATAAAAAGTGATATTAGTAATGTTTACTTGAAATGTAATAGTGATAATAAAGTTTTGATTGCTGAAATTTTTGCTGATGATATTATATTTGGAGGCAATGAAACTTTATGTAAAGGATTTGCTGAGGAGATGAGAAAATATTTTGAGATGTTAATGATTGGAGAGATTAAATTCTTTCTAGGTCTACATATACAACAAGTTAATGGGGGAATTTTTATTACACAAGCCAAGTATATCAAAGAGATTCTTAAAAATTTTGGTATGGAAGATTCCAAACCTATTGGAACACTGATGGTTATTGGATGTAAATTATCTAAAGAGGATGAAACACAAGAGGTGTATAATACTCTTTACTGATCCATGATTGGTAAATTGCAATATGTTGTTCACAGTAGACCTTATATAGCACATGTTGTTGGAATTGTTGCAAGATTCTCTTCTAATCTAAAGGAAACACATATATCTATAGTATACAAGATTTTGAGATATCAGAAAGGCACATAAGAGTTTGGATTACTATACAAGAAAGGAGGTACTTTTGATCTGCAAGTATACACTCATGCAGATTGGGCTGGAAATGTTGATGACATAAAAATTACTAGTGGAGGAGCATTCTTTCTAGGAGAAAGATTAGTTACATGGTTGAGAAAGAAGAAAATTTGCATTTCACAGTCTACTGTCGAGGTTGAATATGTTGTTGCTACTATGAATTGTGCAAACATAGTATGGATTAAGCAATTACTTGAAGTTATGCAAGAAGAGATCACATAACCTATTACTATTTTTTGTGATAATACAAGTGTTATTAACATATAAAAATAACCTGGTTATGCATTCAAAGACCAAGCACATTTCTATCAAGTATCACTACTTGAGAGAACAAGTTCAAGAGAAGAATGTGAAGTTGGAAAATGTGAATTCAAAGGAACAATTGGCTAATATATTTACAAAGCCACTACCTAAGGATGCTTTTGAGTATCTAAGAGGTAAATTAGGGCTTATTACCCTATCCAATTGATTTGAATTATGAATTAGATTACAATACGTGGTATGATACCTGCAGTATTGTCAAGTTCAATATAAAAACCAGAAGACTAACAACATAATTGCAAGCCAAAAAGTGATCCATTCTATTTGAAATTGGGGTTTATACAAATATGATGGATCCCAAGGGTCACTAGAATCCCTTCAAAAAGAAATGAAGAGTACTCATAATGTTTATTACAAATAAACTTATTAAAACTACCAAAAGTTTCAAAAAACTATATAAAAATTTAGGCCCACTCAAAGAAGGCATAACTTTCTAGTCCTAGCTCTAATTTGCAAACCGTTTACTTCATTGGAAAGTTAATAAAAAATTCTAGAACATAAAATCAATATATTAACTATGATGAGCTTTCCCTGAGTCTGTTAATCCCACAAATGCCCCAAAGACCTTTAAAAATATATTTTACTAAGACATAGAAAATATTGAAAAATTAGATTTCGGTATTTTTCAATTTCATCCTGATCACCAATGTTCACTAAGAAGCATGAAGGCACGCTGCATAAATTCTATATTTCATTAGAATATCTATTTGTGAATTGATGTTAGTATAAAACACTTTAGGTGATGCCTGAAGTTGTTGATTAATTGATGTTTATCTGATGGAGTTGATGAAGTCTGAGTGATACTGAGTATCATGATTGTAGAAATGGTTAGATCAGTTGTTGTTTTTTCATTGATGTCTCAAAATTGATTAATTGATTTTTATTGTGTTACCATATCTTAAGAGGAGAAGTTAAATGGGTGACAAATAAAGATTAGGATATGATGAAGTAATGATGTTTTAGTTGTTTTCTACTGTATATTTGATGTTATCAAATTGGTACAGTTGATTGATCAAATTGGGAACTGCAATGAATTAAGTTATGACTGAAAGAGATACTTTACCAAGCTAGACTGAGTCAGTCGGTAGAATGTGATGTGAGTTAGTTAAAGTTTCTAAGCACCGAGAGTAAGTTGGACACCGAGCAGTGATTAAGTCAGTTATCGAGTTGTAAAGAAAGTTTTATCGAGTACAATATACTTATATTAAATGATGATTTAATGCGAAGCTATGATGAGCTAGATGAGAAAATGAATTAAATAAAGTTTTTTGCAATATCTATGAGCAGGAAAATTGAATAAGAAGATATAAGGAAAAGATCAAGCGGTTAAACATAAAATTGAAAATTCCAAGAAAAGTTACAAGTTTCGAGGTAAAAGTGATTTGGTTTACCGAGCTGAGAAATTGAAGAAGATGATCAAATGACTGAGCACAAAGGAAGGAAAATCAAATTAAGGAGATTAAGAGGAAAAATTATGTATATATAAGGAATGAGATTTACACAAAGAAGTGTGTACTGGCGATTTGAGAAAAGAAGGAAAGAAGTTGAAGAATGAAATTTACCGAGTAGAACAGAGAAAGACAGATCAAAAAATCTATAGATTGAGAAAGATATCAATAGAGTATGTGATGCCAATATTCATTTGAGCATAAACAATCTGATTCAAGCATAGTGAGTTGCTAATTTTTATAGATCAAAGTTTACTGTTTCTTATTAATATTTGTAGCAGAGAAATCTCTTAACCGAGTGGATTTAACCATCCTATATGTAAAAAATAGACTTAGGTGACATTCCAAAAGAGTGTTTGAAAACCTCTAACAAGGCCACTCCTAATAGGGTGAAGACCTTAATAGATCTGAGGTAAATACCCTAATAGGGTCACATTTAGCAAATGTGTTTGAAATCTTTAACAGGATAAGTTCTTGACTGAGCATACTTCAAAAGGGTATAATTTTATTGTGGGTTACAATTCCCACAAATGTTTTTTCCAAATTAGGTTTCTTTGTTAAATATTGTGTCAATAAGTTATATCATGTGTGAATGAGTAAATTTGATGTTGCTAAGTTTGAATGATTGACTACTGCTTATATTATTTGGTAAATTGGTTATTTACTGTATTCAGTACTTATCGAGTGAATCAGTGAGTTCAGTTTTAAGATTTTAAATTTTGATTTGCCTAATTCACCCCCCTCTCAGTGGGACCAACACACGATTCAATGAATCTAGAAAACATGAAAAATTTAATACACTATTTCAAGATTTGAATAATTCAATTTCTTGGTAGTTCTATATAGATCTGATTATAAATTCACGACATATTCTAACCAATAATATTGAAGGAATAGTTTACATTGGAGATAACAACTTGAATTTTTTTTATGGTTGACACGGTAAGATTTTAATGTTGCGATGAGTTGTTTATGACTCACAAAGATATTTTGGAGGAAAATAGAAACCCTAATTAGGTTTACAACAAAAGGTGAAAGGATATAAAATGATAGTTGTTTCTATTTTGAGGATAGTGATGAAGTTAGTGAAGAACAGTTGAATTATTGATTGGAAAGTAAGATCTTGAACAAAAAATGCAGGGTCAATTTCAGAGAAGATTTAGGATCAGGTTTAGAGAAAGGACAGAGCATCAAAGGATCTAATTAGCATTCAGGAGTGCATATTATAGGTCAATTTTATGTTTGTATTCCAAGAGTTTCAAGAAGTTAAATCCGTTAACCAGGTAGTCTCTCCCAATATTTTTATTGTAAATCCCTTAATAGGGTGAAAACTATAATAGTAAGATTAAATCCATTAACAAGGTATTCTTTAATAGGACTTTAGATACTTCTAACAATGTATTAGTCACTCCTAATATGGGGAGTCATCTAGAAAGTAACATATTGTAAGCTCCTAATAGAGCACTTTTTTCTACTATAGTGAGAAGATTGTGGGTGTCATCCCCACCATGTTTTTCCCCTCTGACCAAGTGTTTCCATGATAAAAATATGAGTGTTATGTGTTTGGATGTATTTTCATTTCATTCATTGCACTTTTACTTTACACAAGTTTACTATTATATGCTTCATAGTTAGGAAGTTTCTTTTGCTACTACTTAAGGATATATGTAAAAGTCTGAAAGTTTGATTAGTCTTGATTCACCACCCCTCTTAGTACATATTATTTCCAACAATGAAAAGGTTGTTTGAGTCGAAGGGATATCAAGCTATGGGAAAATATTTTGATGACTACTTGCCAATTCTCTAGGGTAGGAACTGCTTGATTGTCTTCGTTGTGTTAACACATGTGAAAACTCAAATGATTTGAAAAGATCACTCGATCATATTCATATCAAAGATACATTATTAATACCAACATCACAATCACTACTGTTTGAATCCTACAAAGTTTCTTTGTCCCTTGTAGGACTACTTTTAAAAATATGCCTATTTTTCTTGTGTTTGTGGTAAACTTAGCATAGTCACTACCATTGAATGCTTAAAAACCACTTCTTTCCATTGAATAGATTGACCTAGAATCATATCAGACCACTCCAATCAATCAAATTAGTCAAAGAGATATCTGAGCCTAAACTATCATCTTGGACCTGAGAATGTTGTCTCCACATATTGTTACCTGCGTTTGAGACTTGTCATCTCTGCTTGAAAACATAGATTAATCGTACCTTGTCAAAACATCAAAAATTCAGTTTTCTAGAGGTCGTCAAAATCATCTATCCCAGAATGTTCATTTTCTCATCCAAAAAAACATTTTTTCTCTAGGACATGACAGATTCAGGGAAGCATAACAAATTAAAACTTCCAAATCCCCGTGTTTATAGTGAGAAGAAAGTAGCTAATAGGAAGCCCATAGAAAACCAACATGTAGTCAAATCAATTCAACAAGAAATCAAGGACTTTGAGAAATTTGATGTCATCATTTTCAACAAGGTTTACTATTTCATGGCCAAAAATCATGTGAATAATAACTTTGTTCATTTTGGGAGATATGATTAGATGAGCCCCATCGTTAATCTCTGATTCTCAAATCAAATAAAAAACAATCCTTCATCTCCTTATCTTTCACCGAAATCATCATTTCTTCCACCTTGATCCTCAGAGAAAAATCAATCATCTTTGGGGTATAGTCAGGTTTACCAGATCAAATCCCATCTTTCAATCCTTCATCCATCTTAGGTTGAAATATTTTAATCAAAAGTGTCACATAGACCTTCACTTTTATCGAACACATCTAATCAAATTATTGCTTGCAGAACATTAGTTCATCTCAAGTAGTTAATTCCATCAGTCTTATCTTATTTTTCTCAGGATCGTAAGTCTATATCCAAGTAGAAGAATCTATTATCCATCCAAATCAATGCTTCATGTTTTTATCATCTGAAGGTCTTGTTTCACCTACGTTTTGTCTTGAAATCTTTAAGTCCAATTCAATTCAATTTAATCAATCTCAATCACATTAAATCAAATCCAATCAACCCAATTCAACCAATCTAATCAATCCAAATCCAATCAAATCAAATCAAGTCCAAATATTTTCTCCTAGGTTCATCCATTATCCATCATCAAATATTTCATACACCTTGTTTCTAAGACTTCATCTTTCAAAGATCACCATTGTATGGTTGTTACTCGCTTACAAGTTAAAAAAGATGAGATGCACACAAACAAATGCCAACCACAATGATGAGAATATTTTTTCTCATCAGTTATTTTAGGGACATGTAGCACAAGTTTAAGACATCACTAATGCACCTGAAGAGAATGAATTGGTGTATCAGGATGAAATACCTACTCATGTGAATAATTTTCTTAGTGGTCCCTACAATCCAAAGACGGTTAAGAAGGACATTAACCAAAATAGTGGGGAAATTATCCTAAACCTTCTCAAGGATGGTGTCATAGTACCTATTGATTTTGATGAATCCCTCCTTGTCATAAATATCATCAAGGCTAAAGTCGCTACAAACACGACCATAGCCTCAGCCTCTTATGGCGCAACATCATCACAAGATCGAGGTAAGGACACTTATTGTGGGCCTTCTACATTAATTCTCACATCAAATTCATAGTCATCATTTCAATTGATAAATGAATAGCTTCAACAAATTGTCAGTATTTTTTCCAACACTACTTTATATAACAACACTCATACCAAGATGAACACATCCAATGTCGCGGTTGCTAGTGTCTTGAATATAGGGAAAACATCCATCCCTTTAGCCACACATCAAGTCTCATAATCACAATTCATATTTCCTTCAAACTCCATGAATACATCCACTCAAAAAAATCCCAAGCTTATCATTACATACATCCTTCTATAGTCGGTATGACATCATTAGGTTTTTCAGCCTCACAATTATGAGGTGGAAAATCTTTTGGACAATAGATCACTCATAAAAATGATCCAAATTTATCTCAACAAATCAATGATTTTAAGAGCCTCTTACATAGCATGCAAAATGGGGAGAAGAAAGAATTCTCCTTTGATGAGATATGTCCTTACCCGTTCAAAAATTCAATCACTATGCAACTATTCCCTCCGAACTTTGAGATCCCTAAATTTGAGAAATACAAAGGGGAGACATGTTCGATCCAACATCTCAAAGAGTTTTATGTTGAATTCCAAGAGGTCACCTACAATGATAATTACCTAAAGAGACTCTTCACTAGGAGTCTTGGTGGCCCCTCTCTTGAGTGGTTTATGGCCCTTTATCATCAATCTGTATCTACCTTCTCTGGCCTTGCAAATAAATTTGTTGCACAATATTCCTACAACATTGAACATCAAGCATCATTAAGTGATTTGTGCAACACCAAGAAAAGTAATGGAGAAACATTTGCCAACTTTCTAAAAAGGTGGAGAGACCTTGCAAATCAGATACCTCAAAAAATACCCGATCATCACCTGATTGATATCTTCACTAGAAATTTGGTACCTGAAATGTCATTCAAAGTGAAAATGGCTTTGCCCCTTTGCCAGAAAATTTTGAATTTCTTGTTAAGAAAAGGAAAAACATCAAGGATGGACTCTTACAAAATAGTGCCATTAAACATTATACCCCTTCTTCTAACAATGACAGGCCTAAATTTTCGAGTAAAAACAAAGGGTTCGTGAGTGATGGAGTGATAGATGCCAAGCATGTCCAAAACAGCTAAGCATCTAATCAAGGCAATCAGAATAATGACAAAAACAATAATAATCAGGACAATTCATCACAACAACAACAATCTCAACCACAACCTCGCAAAATTTTTTATTTGTTTCCTTGCAATAAGAACAACAACAATAATAACAGCAACTTTGGTTCCCGACAACACTGATAATTCACTTCTCTTACAGAATCACTTTATACATAGTCTTCTAATGATTAGTTGATCAAGGGATGATGGTATATCCTAATAATCGACCATTTGATGAAATCAACCTAAGCCCACTTGGTATAAAGATAATGAATATTGTGAATACCAACGCATCAAATGACACGATACCAAGAAATGCATGAAACTAAGACATTTTGTCCAAGACCTCATAGATGATGGAAATATTGAGGTTTTGGGACAAATCCGTTCATCATCAAACATAAAAATGAAGGTTTATAATGAGCCCTTTCCAAAGTACAATCAGAACAATGCCTTGACATCCAACCCCATTCCATATGACTATTCTATAAGCATCCTCACATGCCAATATTGTACATGTGGAAGTCTAGAAGAGAATGATATCTTTGGTTTTGACTCACTCTATGGACGTATTGAAGAATATAAAAACCACGTAAACACCCTAACACTCAAGGGTACAAAAACTTTGACACTAAGAGGTGTAGATTGCAATGATACCTCCTGAAGAGCTAGAGTCACTATTCAAGCTTCTATCAATCCATCAACATCTGCAAATTCACCAGTTATACCATCCACGTCCACACGAGCCACTTCACGCTATGATTTTTTGGTCCAATCAGGGAATACCCCTTCACAAATATCTATCCCTGAGCTTCTTCGCACATCTCCTATCCAAAAATAAGCTCTTTAAAATGCTCATAATGAGTCACGTGTTCCTAAAAATATTAATGCTTCCCAGTTCCAAGCCATGATTGTAAATCTAGCTGCATAAGAACATTTGATCTTTGCTAAAAGGACTTCCATGGTCCTGATCCTCATCATAATAAATCACTCCATATTGAATCCAAAATCCACTCCACTAAGATCAAACGGGTCCTTATAAATAGTGGATCTAGTTTAACTTTATGTACATTAAAGATGATCTGAAACATTGGTCCATTTGAAGGCCTTCTTGATGTAAATAAAAGAATCACAATAAAAGTGTACGATGATAGAGAAAGGGAGAATAAAGGTTTGATAACATTCCCTATATAAGTGGGCTCAACCCTAATTGAAAAATTAATCCATGTGCTTTACCGTGATCTACCCCACACCATACTATTAGGATGACCATGTATACATGCTATCAAAGGTGTACTTTCTACATATCATCAAGGTTTAAATTTCCCACATCATGGCAGAGAAATAACTACTACCAAAGATCTAGATCCCTTTTAGGCCCAAAAGGAGGAAAGCACATCTAAGAGGGGTGGGGGGTGAATCAGTTGTACACACCTAATTATAATAAATTTCACTTTAGCCACTTATATCTAAAAGATAAACAATAATGCAAGATCCACAACACAAAACACAAAGATTTTTCTTGAGGAAACATAGTTAAGGGAAACCCCCAGCGGGGATCAAACCCACAAGATGAATTTACTCTACTAAAACTACTTCCTAGTTAAGATAAAAATAGAGAACAAGGGATACACTTTCAATAACATACTAGTAGCTCAATCTACATGCTCACTGCTGAGAGCTCACTGCTCACAATACAATCTTAGATCTGGGTCTTATTCAGGTTCACTGATCAATCTTCAATTACAATGGGGTGGACATACAGTCCATTACAACTAAACTAACACATAGCATCTCCAATTCCAATACAGTTCCAATGAAGCAAAAACTCTTCCTCTCACACACATCCCTTTACAATTACAAAATGATCTCTCATTTGTACCGATTATAAAGAATAATCAACCACTAGGTCGAATAAGACCTATTACAATAAAAGATATAAAAATTAATCTCAATCCTCAAGGAAATCCAAATCAAGTTTTCCAAGACTTAGATAAGACCCAAATCATCAACCATGAACACATTTATAAGTCACCAAAGAAACATCAAGAATATCAACACGTTATTCCATCAAGTCGATTAGGACCTAAATGAAGAAACACCAACACGCTACCAAAAAATCAAATCTGATCACCTTCAACTATGCAATCCAACAACACAATCATTACATGATCCAAGAATACCAACAAACAACATTTATACTATATATAACACCTCATCAAATCATCTTCATCTTTGATCAACAAGAACACTGAAATACCAAACTCTGTCATAATAAAAGATAGCTAGTCGTAATCTTAATCATGAAAAACACTAGCTGTGAACACAATGATAAGGAACCATGTGACCACCAGCTTCATAACCTCTAAAACATCAAATCCAAGTCTTACCGATCCAAATACTCATCCACTGTACACATGAACACTATAGAAACATTAACCAACAAGTCGATCATACTTTACTCAAACTATCATCCAAAATTTCTTGAACCTCTATAGAGAATCTATAGACAACTATTAACAATACCTTACTATCGCAACTCTAGATCTTCAATGCATCACCTAAACATCTAAAATCTTCTTTCCTGGACACATTGTCTAAAACAAAAAGTAGTATGTTGACATCAATGAAAAAACATTAAAGTCATCACACCCAAACACCAAACTCTGACATGCTCAACAATCTTCCAACAATCTCCCCCTTTGGCATTGATGGAAACATGTGAAGTGAAAAATTGATCAATGCACAAAGATATTTATATATCCACCTGAGCACTCTAAATTTCCAGCTTCAACACAATCTCTCTCAAGCGTAATCAACTCTATTTTTATCTTTTTTCACACAATCTCTCCCCCTTTGACATTAAAGGAAATTGACCAAAGACATCAAAAAGAAATGAAATTACCTCAAAATGAAAAATAGGAAAATCTCAATACCAAACCATTAATAATCATAAGGCTTCTCCCCCTAAGGAGTTGTCCCCAAACTCATCAATCCATTGAATGATGTTCTGATTGATTTATCTGGACTGATGTTATCCTTAGCATTAATAGATCTGATTAAGAGGGGCTATCACCCCAAGCTTCTCCTTGAGATATAAAAATATATCCTTCAGCAAATGTTTTGTAAAGATATCAATAATTTGTTCCTTAGTAGACACAAATTCTAGTTTCACTTCCTTTTCAATGAATTTATCCCTCAAAACATGATGATTAATAGAAATATGCTTTGTCTTTGAATGTAACACCAGATTCTTTGAGATATTTATAGCTCTAGAGTTATCACAGTGAAAAACAATAGGTTCATCAATGCTTATGCTTATATCCTGCAACATTTTCTTCATCCAAACAACTTGATTATGGGTAATTATAGCATAAACATACTCAGCCTTAGCAGTAGATTGAGAGATACAATTATGCTTCTTACTAATCCAAGATACTAGTCTTTTATCCAAAAGGAATGCACCTCCACTGGTACTTTTCCTATCATCCACATTACCTGCCCAATCAACATCAGTGTAAGCACATAGAGTAAATTCATCATTTTTTTCATACCATAATCCGTAGTCAATTTTACCCTTCAAGTATCTAAATTTTTTTTGATAGATGAAAGCAATGGGTGCTTCCTATCCTTTTTATTCTATGTCAAAACCCCAGACAAAGTATGCTCTGATGCATAATAGTAGATAATGAACTCCTTTTTAAAATCTGGACTTGTCAACATAGGGGCTTGGGATATTGTTATTTGATGTCATTGAAATCCTTCCACCCTTCCTCATTCCACTTGAAAGGGTGTTTCTCACTCATCATATCTATCATGTGTCTTGTAATCTCTAAAAATTTTGGAATAAAATCTTTGAGAAAGTTCACTTGGCCAAAGAAAGACTTCAATCCACTCCTATTAGAGGGTAAATTAAGTTTTTGAATCACTTTAACCCTATCAGGATCAATTTTGACTCCTTGTTTCGAAACAATATGCCCTAACAACTTACCTTCTTCAACAAAGAAAATTGGATTTTTTAGATTTAGAGATATACCATGACTCTTGCACCTCTACAACATCATCTCCAGGTCCCTAAAGTGATGATTCCTTCTTTTCGAATAGACAGTCAAATTATTTAAATAAATTATAGTGATTCTATTTTGCAGATCCCCAAAGGAGGAGTTCATCACCCTCTAAAATGTGGCACCGACATTAATCAAGCCAAATGACATTCAGTTGTATGCAAAAGTACCCCATGGTGTTATAAAGGTTATCTTGTGTTGATCATCTCTCATCACACTGATTTGGTTATATCCAAAATATTTGTCCAACACTGACATTACTTCTGATCTTGACACGGTCTAGATAACATATTCCATTACCGGCAATGCGTAATTAATTGTCTTTCAGACTGGCCTGGTTCAAATATTTGAAATCTACGTAGATTCTAATTTTTCCATTCTTCTTCCTCACTGGGACTATATTGGTAATCGAGGTGGAATGATGAATGAGGTAAATAATTCTAGCTTGCAGCATCTTTTCCACTTCTTTCAATATAGCTTCAGATACTTTTGGATTATAATTTCTAAGATTTTGATGAAATGGAGTAGCGCTCGGTTTCAAAGGGATGTGATGTCTAAATTGGCCACCTCTAAAGTTCTTATGGTCTTCGTACCCCCAAGAAAAAACATCTCTATATTCCTTCAACAACTTCTTCAATTCATCCTTTTTTTACTGAGAACACATTTTTCCTATTGAAATCCATTTAGGGTCACCCTCATCTCCAATATAAATCTTGTCATACTCCTTTGGATTATGAGAGTGCAACACCTTCTCTTGGATTATACTATCATGTTTCCTATGAAACAAGTGTTCTAGGGATACTAGACCCTTGGGTATCTTGTTTCCTTTCAATTGAATTATCTCATCATCTTCTACAACACCTTCACAGACTTCTTTACACTCACTATTAGAACCTTCAAAATATACATTAGCAAAGTTTTGAACACAACCAATGAAATCTTTGAGTTGGGAATAATTATCTAACACCTGCCAATGCTCTACATTATCTGGCACTCTTGGTCTATAGATCATTTCTATCCTATAACCATGTACTTTAAAATTAGGATATGGTAACAACAATGAAGTGGAGACTGCCAAAGAATATTCTTTAGTATTTAAAATTTGAGGTATGAACTCTATGGAAAAAAGGTCAAAAGACTCGAGTTCATCCCATACCAGGTCTCTTTAGTGCCTCAAATTTTTTTTTTTGATAGAAAAATGACCTCTTAACTGCTTAACGATCAATTTGACATCAACCTTTGCAATTAGCTTCTTGATCCCTCTAGACTTTTCTTCTTCCAATCCTAGCAGCAAAGTTTCATACTCTGCCATATTATTGGTATTTATGAATTCTAATTTAAAAGACAAAGGGATACATTCTCCAGTGGGAGGAATTAGCACCACCCTTGCTCCCGATCCTGAATTTGAACAACTATTATCAAATTCCATCTTCCATAGCCCTCCCTCTTCTAAAACTTTGGCAACTGGTTCAGTTCCCCTTTCAGAGAGAATCACATAATTACAAAAATGGCACTACTTATAATAAAGGATTTGAGCCTTGGGATTGTTAGAAGGAACCACTATGTTTTTTTTTTTAGGCTCCAGTTCAATTTTTTTATCTTTTTCCTTCCCACTGGGATAATTGCCTCAGACCAATCCATCTTTATGTCACCTCCCATTTCCTTGCAGAAGGTTCTATTGAGAAACATGTCATAGCTAGCCAGGATATCTACAACTAGAATTATCAATTTCAATTTCTTGTTTGGGCATTCAGCAAGGACAACTTGTGTGTCTTTAAGTTGGCCCATCAACGGAACTTGTTTCCCATCCATAGAATAACACCGACCAAATGACTTAGCGAGGGTGAGGCTAAGGGCTTTGATAGCTGGGGCAGGCATTATATTATCAAACATGACAGAGTCTATGATACAATTACTAAGTTTCTTCCCAATTAAAAGTAAAGGTATATAGAAGGGGTTAGGCTTCTTCACTTCTATTTCACTTTCTATTGTATTAATACCAGGAGGATCTTCAGGATTCTATGGGGTGTCTTTAGATACAAAAATAGGAGGCTTTTCTACTATAGTGGTTTCTCCTATGAGGGGTTTATTGAATTGGGTGGTTGAACCTGATTCCCCTTTCACATATTTTACTAATTTTTCAATCTCCTTAGGGTTCATCCTTAGATACTCGGCTGGAGATATTGAGATAAACATGGATTTACAAAACTTGAAAAAATTGAAAGCAAGAGGGCATAGGGTTGTGTTACCTCTTTGTAGAATTCTAACTCCTAACCCCTTTGGATTTGAGGAAGCATCACTACCTCTAGAATCTTTTCCTTTGGGAGAAGAATTAGATGTACGAGCGCCAGAAGTGAACTTCTAGTTCCTTTGATTTCTAGTAAGGAATGCACATGATGGATCTTGCAAATTCACCAAGATATTTCCTCCTCTTTTAGAATTGGACTCATAAGCCAGATAAAAAGAACCTGAATGCCCGATCTCAGAAGGATTCTTTTCTTATTGAAACTCTTCTATCCTAATAGTATCTTTTATTGCACTTATTTGAAGACACCTCAACCTGTCAGAACATGTTTCACTATCATGATCAGTTGTTAAGTGAAATGAACACATGGTCTCTTTAGGTGCGACCTTGATCTATAGCATAGGTTGTGAACCTATTAAGAGAGGGGCCTTAATGAACATGAGAAAGTTTGTCTACTATTACTGCTTCCTGGACCACAAGTAAACCTCTTAGGTGTTCAACGATTTCTTCTTCTCTTTCCAACACTTGGAGGGTTTGTTGGAATTGTTGATTACTACGTCTGTATTTCCAAGCTACTGCAGTTAGGTCAAAAATTAGACCTTTTTGTGTGTTTTCAAAGCCTAGATTGGGTTGAAGTATAGGAAACACATTATTGTGTGGCAACACAATTTTGATTCATTACAAACAATTTAGAGTATGGTCTTTGTCATAAAACTCCCCAGTAGAGTTGCCAAAAATCTGTTGGTGAATAGATTTATCCACGCTAAATAAAATTTATATTGACCGTACACCTCCTTTAGAGACAAACAATTCATGAAAGTTGGGTAATCATATAGTAACTGCTTCCCTCTGAATTTTATGAGGTACAAATCCCTCTCATAAATATTTGATGAATTTATGAATGAACCACATACAAATGTACTTTTAACTATAAAGTACACAAGGATCTCTCATATACTCCTTGGTATTGAGGTATTTCCAGAAATCACATACAGAAAGTAAAAGTTCAAGGAAAACACAGTTCCTCCAACCATCTAAGATTAATTATCTATTGTAACTAATAAAATGAATTGCATGGAAAGATTTATAATCACAACACAGAAAATAAATAATGCAAAGAAAATGATATATCAATCCACAAAGTAATCGATACACCACAGGTTCAAACTCATAGATCTAAACTGATACTTTGCATTAATATATTTATGCTGTAAGGATCAAAGTCCAAAAATAGGTACGAATTACTATATCTTTCCACTTAGTTCTTTAAAAAAGAAACTAAATCTTAACAGTACTGAAAGCCCAAAAGATATCTAATCTAAAAATTCTAACCCTTCATCAGCTTTATGCTCCAACATATATAGTTTTCCAATCCATGAGGCCTCCCTAAAAACTTGACCTCTCGGATTCATAGCAAATAAAAATAGTTACGGACCAATAACTAAACATGACAATAGTTTTGTGAAAGTTGTCCCCTTATCAAAATAACTAAACAACATAAAAATACTAGATATCCTCAGCTATTTTATTTCTGAGGTGGCATCTTGGACCAACTTCTAGCTCTTGAAAGTGCTCAAAAACTCCTTGATCAGGTGACAGTGTAAAATTTTCAGACCTATTCGCCTGGCATGAAATTTTCTCCCATTTGAGCTCCTGGATTCTTTCTTCCTTCTTAGGCAACTGTCTTCTGCTTAGGTATAGCATTAATTCTACATTTGTTATTCTGGTGAAATCCTGGGTTGTAGGTTCTTCGCTCTCCTTGATGGCTTTCATAGAATCTTAGAAACTCTTAATCATAGCATCTACATCCATATTCCCATCCTAAAACTGAAGAATACCTAATGGATTTACTACCTTGATGTCTTTCAGGGTAATTGCATGCATATCTTTTACTTGTTTCTCCATGGCTCTAATTCTCAATATCGCATCTTTAAACAATGATCCTCTCCACCCCAAGTTTTTATTTAATATGAACAGCATACAGGGATCAACTATTTTTATTGGGTTCTTTGACAATAAATTTTCTACTCCGTATTCTTCCACTTATTGAACCTGATATACAATTGCTGCACATTTTTCTTCATATGCCTCCCACCTCAGGATTAAGGTTTGAATTTCACCAAGCAAAACTTCCCCTTTGGTATAAGCAGCTATGATTCTTGTATGAATTTGTTCCCTTCTTTTATGATGCCATCAACCCATTTATTTGTCTCTTTTATCAAGGTTTTTCCTTGTTGCATCTGATTCAGCAACTACTTGTTGTCCGAGGAGTTAAGATCAAAATTTTGTGGAGCCTGGGCTAGAGGTAATGCCCCTACATTGTTGAGTGAGCTAAGGAGCTGTTGGAGATTTGCCTCTATGCAAATAATTGATTGTATGTTTGCCATTGATGACAACATATAATATAGAGCAGGTATCCTATATTCAATTATCAGTACAGATGCTTTAGAGCTATGCGTGTGTAGACTATGAGAGAAAGATCAATATTTTAGATGAGACTATGCAATTTTCAAAATACTTCAAGAGGGAGACTTTGATCAGCAAAATATCTACATTTGAGATATCTATATTGAAGATAGAACCTAAAAGTGAGACAGCCTTCAAAGCCACAGTCCACAAAAAGAAATCTATAAGAAGCTCTAGTAATAATGAAGAAGTGGATACAAAAATAGAAGAAATCATTGCTATGATTTCCAAGAAGAAAAGAAAAGGTAAAGGGAAATATGAAGGAAAACCACCATTCAAATATTTTTCATGCAACAAAGTTGGTCACTTTGCATTTAAGTGCCCTACAAGAGTCAAGAAGTTCAGATGAGATTACAAACCTAAGTACACTAAAGAATGTTATCATGTTGAGGATGGTGTAACTGATGATGACTCAGGAGAAGATGGAATTGGATTTTTTTCCATGAAAGACATTGAGAATATGCTTGAAGAAATGGACAAAGAAGATGAAGTAAAAGAACAGGAGTTAGCATTAGCTTCAAAAGCTGACATCAGAACTGACTGGATCATTGACAGTGGATGTTCACACCACATGACAGGAGACAAAGATAGATTTGTACATTTGGACAAGTACAAAGGTGGCATGGTTAGATTTGGAGATAACACTCCCAAACCTATAATAGGCAGAGGTTCTATCACCCTAGATGGAAAGAACAAGACAAATGATGTTCTCTATGTTGATGGTTTGCATCATAACTTACTAAGTGTTGGATAGTTGATTGATAAAGGATATCAGTTGGAATTCAAAAACAACCAGTGCATCATTAACAACAAAAAAGGAGACATGATTGCATCAGGCTCAAAGACCAAAGGTAATGTTTTTCAGCTCAACTCAGAAGTAGGTTGTTTTGTTGCAAAAGTAGATGACAGCTGGCTATGGCACAAGAGACTTTGTCATATCAATTTTGACAACATAGTCAAGATAAGTAATGTAAAGGTAGTAAGAGACCTTCCTAGCATTGTGTTACCATGCTTTTTGGCACCCACATTCTAAACTTCCTGGTTAACTTTGCAAAGTAGGTTTTAGTTGGTTTCTAAATTTCTGATAATAGTTAATGAACTATGACCTATGAAGAAGATAAGTTGAAG
>MU228439.1:135172-156833 GCA_018584345.1 Thuja plicata
TTTCACACAGCTTTACATGGACCAGACAAACAGTGGAGAGAACACCATATGAAATTGGTCTAACCAATTTCATCAGAGATCTGGATGAGAGGAGAAGGAGAGAGGAACGGGTGCATGAGGTTGAGATTTATACACTTCTACAAAGGAAAATATTTATGAAGCGGTGGATTCCGTTAGAGATGCAATGGCCGGCGCAAAAGATCATTTCAAGGACAGGTACCACGAAGCCACTTCACAGCTGCCTAAACTCGGGCAAGGTATAGTGAATGAGGAAAATGCAGAATTATACGGTCTTTACAGAGACTCGAACCCTAAATCTTCCAGGGAGAATGCTAATGCGAGAACTTTTGAAGAGCATATCAATAAGGTAGGGGAAAGCCAGTCAAAGATTGAGAGAGATGGCTACAGAGAAATGGGAGAAAATAAATACTTTAATACTACAGAGGACAATCAGAATACCTATTCAAAGCAGCTCGAGCGTTGAACAAAAAAACACGCAGCAGATGTCGAACAGAAAAACACACAGCAGACGGCAAACCCTAGCATCCAAAAATATGGATATCTGCGGACGTTGCCAAAGATTAAAATGGGATTTTAAATCCAAAAATGTGGAGTTGCCCGGACCCGACGGGAAGTTTAAATTTGGTTTATTTGAGCACATAACCGTGGATTCGAAAGTCATTCCACCTCCTGAGGTGGAATTGCGAAATCCACGTTTTCGACAAAATGGGGTCATGCAAATCCACATTCCCATTCTTGCAAAGGGCATCCAAACAGGGAATTGCACCCCATAACCGGGTTATGGGCGGCATAACCCGTTTATGGGGTACAACCAAATGGGCCCTTAGTTACTGGTTGTTAATTATCTATCCACATTATTATATCAGGGAGGAGTGGGAAATGCATGATTCATATCTTCCACTGTCCACATTCCCAGTCATGCCAGCGAAGGCAGCGTTGATAGCGCTGGTTTGAATGCCATATGGGGCATTCAGTAAAAACAAAGAGAAAAATCCATGCATCTTAGGAAAGTTGGCACTGGTTCAATATAGGAGGTGACACTTGCTTTGGCGGGTAATTCTTAGAATTGGAGGAACAGAATTTGGGAAGAAGAAAAAGGGACCGCATCAAAAGATAGGAGGAGAACTGTTATGGGAAGTTTTGAAGGATCATGTCATCTTTAGATTTTATCATCACACTTTCAGGTTCTTTTCTTGTATAGATTTTTTTTTATAAAAGTGATGGAGTGGCAGTGGTTTCATAGAGATGGAATGCTTGTTTAAAATTACTCTACTTACTCGTGTGCAGCAGTTTGGCTTATTTAGAATGATCAATTCCTTGTCTTTCATACTATATTCTATATTTTTCTGAAAATACTATTTTCGAATCCATTGGATAGTAATGTTCTTTTAAAAAGAGGTCGTGGAAATCTATTGAACCTTGCAAAATGATAGAATATGTGGCTCATAGGTTATTCTTCTATCTATATGTATTGCCTCTAAATGGATTGAAGAACTTTTGTGCTTTTGGTTGCCAAAACTTAGCATGTAGATAGTATACAGTTCTATCTTTTGATACAGTTAGTAGCAGAAATAAATCAACCCCTTTTCCTTCATGAGAATTAGAGAGATTAATGGGGGTGTAGCCGCAGTTTTCATAGTTCATTTGTCCCTGTTGAAAGATCATTCAGGACTGGTTGAAAAGCTATTGAATCATTTCATAATGTTGTCCATTTAATTTTGGCACTTTTCTCTGTTTTGATTTATTTATGGTCAACTTTAACAAAGCAGTTCTCTGAGTTGTGAAATTATAAAATAATGTTATGCATGTGGAAATCAAACTCCTCATAGAACTAGAACTATATTTCCAACGTTATTTTTAATTTACAAATGAGGTTTTAGATTAGTTAAAAGGTTAGGAATGATCTTGTTTGATTAATAGATGTACAAACAAGCTAGATAACTATTAAGAGGATCACAATGGGTTATGTTTATGAGTTAATCCAAGAGAGTTTTCAGTTGCAAATGGAATTTTGAGGTTTTATTGTTTATTTTTCCCTTACATGAGAGGTTAACCTATCTCTGAGTTTAAATTTAGATATTGTTCTCTAAGCCTTGGGAAGACTTACGCAAATCCTTAATGTTTATGTTATATAATCATAAATAAGAAAGAGAATTTCTTCTATGTTTCTTATTTTGTAACACTTGGAGTACCCTAACGTGTTTAGAAAATAGCAAATAAAAGATGATTAGTGTGAGATGTTTTAACATTTTAATTGTGGTGACATTTTGACTAGTGATTTCAAACTTGTATATCTCTTATGATTGATGGAGATTGAACTATGATTTGGAGTACGAAAATGTATATTTTATTTAGCTATCTGTGTGAGATGTTTTGACCCAATTTATTCATTGATTTAAATTAAAGGAAAGAATTTATGCTAGATGCAATGTAAAACCAAGATAGCACAAAGAATAATTGTGTGATTGAGTGGAAAAATTGACTATGATAGTGGAACCAATGTGTATAAATTATTCTTAATCTTAAAGGAATTTACCTAGGGATTTGGAATAAAGGTAGTTCAACTCTATGAATACTATAGTTGATGCCTTGAGAGTATAGAGTAAACCATACATTATTCACGAGGAATATTTCTTTCAATACATGTTTAAAGAGTAGGAGAAGTGTTCATGTGTGGTGAAATTAAGATGTGTTGGGATGACATTAATGAACTTAGGAAGGGGATGTTTGATCTTTCCTAAATCTTATCCTTTCATGATGCATATTCCATGTATTGAAAAAGAATCTTGACTTTAGAAAGAAATGTATGATTGCATTACAGAGTTCTCTTGATTAGTTAGCACTAATATGCTCCCATATGTTAGAGATAGAATCAAATTCTATGAAATAGAATCAAATAGAAATAGTTGTTGCTTAAGTTGTTTTTATATGTATCTTGTGTACTCCTTATGTCTGATGAGTTGGTATCATAATGTGATTGCATCTTGCGATACTTAGTGATTGAAAGAGAGTTTGAATTTTATCAAATGAGGTCATTATAGTAGTGTTGTTAGTAGATATTTTGTATTGCACAAACTCCATTATTTCATGTCAATTTTTCATTGTTAGATTTTCTCTAGCTAGGCTGGGTATCTTTCATATCAGGAAAGATTCTGGGGAACCATAACTGCTTCGGGGTAGGGTGGAAATGCACTCCTACAATATTCCCGCTCCTCATGTTTTGTGTGTAGCAGGTCTCTGGAGCTCCTGTTAGGAAGGTATTCATCTATAGCATGTTATGGTTCTTTGTATCAACCATTGGTCTATTGTATTGATATTTTCTCTCTGATGTATTCGGGTGTTTTCAACAGTTGGTTGACACTCTTCTTTATTATGGACTCATGCGTCGCATAATCATTCTATAGTTTTTGGTCAAACCTTGTTCTCTTCTTTAAATTCAAGGAAAATCATTTGTTTTTGTCATCTTGTACTTTCAACGTTTGACTTAGTTGATCAACTCTTTTGTCTTGTGGATATTATCGATGTGGCACATGTGGTTGTAAGGTTGGTGTTTACACACAAGTACTTGTAACCACCTGGATTTGGTCTATTCCAACTAGGGACCCTATTTGCCCTAAATGTGATCATACCCCCAATTATGTCATGACAATGTTACTTTGGCATAATTCATTTTAAAATCAAATTTAATGTCCTAGGTGATTTTTATCACTAAAATATATTAACTATTATAGCCATACAATTCAAACCAATTAAATCAAATCAAATTCAAACATGGCTATAGTATTTAATTATAAAGGAATTAAATAATTCCTAAATCAATTGCTCACTTGCAAATAAACCCATTCCCCTAGCCTAATTAATTTAATTAAAATGGATATAGTCCCCTTAATTATTAGAAAGAAATTAATTGTTTAAAATAATTAATATCCTATTTTTGAATGAATTAAATAAGTTTAATTCATTTCATTTATATTTCCCTAAACCCCAACCTAACCTATCTCAACCACTTCTACCCTGGGTTCTAACCCATCCCAACCTATTCCCCCATGCTAATCTAATTCTAATCCTAATTCTATCCTAACCAACCTCCTAATGTTGTCACATTCCATTAAGGAATGATTAACAACTCCACCCACTTGAGAAAGTCAAGGAATCTCAAGATTCCTTTCTCAAGTCCATTTTCTCAAGCCATCCTCTTACACCCTTCCCATGCTTCTTTAAGGCTTTCATTAATGCCTCATTAATGAAGATTCCTTAAGCCCATGTCTCTCCTATACCTATTAAATTTCCAAGGCATTTATTGCTCTTACACCCCCATTAATGAGTCCCTCAACTCATTAATGCACCTTGTCCCCCCTCTCTCTCCTCATTCTTCTATAAATAGAAGACATTTTGAGAGCAAATAAGCCTTCATCTCAAAATAAGAATGCATTGTTATGCTGTTAGTATTTGCCTAGATTCATATTTCATTTAGTCTTTCATGTTCATGCATAATTATAATGTTCATTTTTAGAAGTAGTATACATGTTTATTGATTAAAAAGATTGTTTTAACCCAAATCTTTCATGCTAAGTCATATATGTCACTGATAGTAGCATAATCTGAGGGCTATTACGTTATTAATCACACTCTTGTTAGTTAGAAAGCAAAAGGTCGATATTAGTTAGTTTTATATGCTCATCTAACCCATTTTAAGCTAATGCAATGATCTATTGAAGTGTTGTGTCTTTCTTAAACAGGTACAAAAATCACAAACACATTTCCGGCGCCCACCATGGGGCTTGAATCGAGATTTGACCTCATTTTGACATTATTTTCCACTAATTTATCTACCCAGTTTTTAGGTCCAGGATCATTTCTGGTGACAAGGAATCGCATCTGGGAAACATTGTCGCACCACAGAAAATGAGGCTCACATCCGGGATTTCCTAGATCATTTCCGGTTTGAGCTCGCATCTGGTGAACATACTGTCACATCCAAGGAAAGGGGTCGTATATGGTAAAATGTATCATTTTCAGTTATTTTAGGCTCGCATCTAGTTAGAAAATTTGCACACCTTGTTTTCCTAACCCTAACTTCTTGACCAGTCGTGTTGTTGACTTTTCTTGCAGTCTAACAATTGTTTGCAAGTTGATATTTAAGGTTTTTCGTGGGAGTTACAACAAAGAAAACTAACTCGGTTTTTCAGGTTGCCAAACCCCCATCTTGACCTCTATTTACATGCTTTCAACATTAAGAAACATTTCTAAATCTTCTAATAAACTGACTAGAGGATTATGCTCTTTTCCTCTTGAGGAAAATCAGAAACTCATACATCAGTTTAAGAGTTGAGAGGAATTTGGAGTTAACTAAACAAGCAAACTCACATCATATAATTTTTTTTTATCAGTAAATGAATAACACAAATTACTAAATCTTTTGGTTCAAAGAACAAGTTCAATCGTTTAATTCAATTTGGATTAGAAATTGAACAAGCTACTTATTAAATATTGCGGCTAATTGAACAAGGAAAATCTATTTTCAAGCATCTTGTTTTCATTAAATAGGAACATCTAAATCAAGCACAACATTGCTTGAGGGAATGAATTATTTGCTTGACTTTATTTTGGGAGAAAACGACATGGATTAGGAGAGTATGCTCTTCAAAAGAAGAAGAATTAGAAATCTAGACGTCCTACGCTCGCCAATTCTTTGTACACATATTTAATAGTAGAGGGCCTGTCGGTTGAGGAAAAAGTTTCTGGGAATGACCCAAGTGAGGATAGGTTTTACGCCAACCCTTCCAACTCACTATAAATATTTTCTTCCTTGTAGGCTAAAGCCTCGAAAGACAGATCTAGTTTTTATCATGAAATTTCAACATCATTCCTTGAACATGCTTGGGTATGTGTAGAGCGGAGCCGCTTGAATCCTGCTTTTGAGACTACACATATTTAGGTACTCATAGGGCTATATGCCTCAATTTTTCTCGTGAAATTATATGGGGGAGGGTTTCAAATGGATTAACCAATAATATACAACAAATTCAACTGAAAGAATTCCTGAATCACCCCTGAAAGGGTGATAATCTTTGTGCAAGGAAAAAAGTAATTTCCCCAAGACACTCGTCATATCATGCCCTCACTTGCATTTGGATTCGGCTAATACAACATCATGACTGGATCCATTGCATGCTTCATGATGGTTGTATTCTGATTAGCATTTGAGTGTGTGCCTAAGTCAACGAGCAAAGATCTTCATCCTCCACCTAGAGAATAGGAAAAAGATGTGTGTCTGTTTCACCCTCCTAACAATGCAAATCTATTTGATGTGTTTGAAAAGTCATTAAAAAGATAACATCTTCAAACAAACAACAACATTCAATCATGGATCAACGCATGTATTCTTCACTCACCGACGGGTCTCAGAAATCAAACTAGAATCAGACAAACTTTGTGCATTCTCAAAATGAACTTTTCAGAACTGATTAAAACTGACAGAGACATCATAAGATCGCATCCTGGATTTCCCAAATCGCATGCAATATTTAGGCTCACATCTGGTATCAATGGCTCGCATTTAGTTAGCACATAGTCACATCTGGTATTTAAGCTCGCATCTAGGGTTGTCAGTAGATCACATCCAATATTTCTAGGCTCACATCTGGGAGCTCGTATCTAGGACAGTGGGCACTTGCAAGATAATTTCTTAGAAATTCTTAGTTTATTTGGATACCCTTTTGTCTCTTTAGTCTATTCCTATTGTCTTTTCTGGTCTCCCTGTCGTTGAATCAAAACACTTTTTCAGGCATCCTCGTTGCATGTCCTATCAGTTTCTTGTAACCTATTTCAATACGTGTGGTCTATCTGCTTCTTACAAACACTTGGTTCCCAGCTCACTATCAAGGCATTCTAACCCTCTGATGATAGAATCATTTACTTCCACCAAAACTCAAATGATACTCCCACCTAGACACACTCATTTGGACGATTTGAGACTCTACCTGACACTCTTGGGAAATGTTGATGAAAGTTGAGATACAACTTCATGGTTAACAAAAGACGTAACAAGTACACATCTAAAGGATTGAAATTGCCTCCTAATACACCATAGTTTCAAGGGGAAACATCTCGTAGTTCCCTAATCAATCTAGACTCTCCACAAATGGATAGAAACACTCGCTGATGGAGTGAGGCTTTTGAGGAATATAACAATGGAAAACACCAAAATCCCAAAGATACAGATGAGGAGGAAGAACCCACGTTCGACCATCCTTTATTTGAGTCTGGCGGTGAGAACAAAATCACTGAAGAAGAATATGAAAAACTCAAACAAGGCAAGAGGTTCCATAAAATAATGGAAAAGATGATTGATGGGGATAAAGAGAAATACTTCCTCCATCTAGCATCCACGGGTGTCAAATTACCTAAGGATTATGATGTGGAAAAACTCAAAGAGAAGGAGGTAGCGACTCCTATATCTATTCTTGCCAAAAAAATCACATTGATGCAAACAGAGCTTACAAATCTCAAACAAGAGAAAGCTAAATCGAAATCACCATACTCTTTGGACTCCATTTGTCCATTCCCCTTTAATAAGAGTATTACTATGATCCCATTTCCTCCTAATACAACAAGACCGAAGTATGACAAGTACACAGGAGAAACTGACCCACACGATCATGTAAGAGAATTATGTGCTCTAAGCATAGAATACACGCACAAACCTACATACCTCATGCAACTCTTTCCAGGAAGTCTAGGAGGTAATGCCATGGAATGGTTCTCAAAACTGAACCCTAAGGTCAAAACATTTGAGGAGCTAATTCAAAACTTTGTCCAACATTACTCCTATAACATACAACATGATGTGACCATGATGGATTTGTGTAATACTAAATAGAAGACTGGCGAATCATTTACACACTTCCTACAAAGATGGAGGAAGATCTTTGCACGATATTCAAGGGACATTCCTGAATCAGAGAAGATGGAAATATTGGTTAATAACCTGGTGCCTGAATTGAACTACACATTACAAATGCAAGACTCACCAAGCTTTGATAGAATGATTAAGAATGCCCTCCGTATTGAGAAAGTCATGGTCAAAAGGGGGGAGATCACCCTTCAAACAAAAACAAAACTAACAACTCCAACTCCAAGCCTAAATGGTGGAAGCAAAACAAGAATGTTGTCAATGATGGAGTAGTTGATGCCTCTAACATTAACCCTAAACCTAAGGTGTTCAATCTGACTAATAGCATGCAGGCAAACAAAGACGCCAAGGTCACGACCCCCATACCCAAAACAAACAATGATAATGGTAAAGGACGGTCATGGACTTCAAAACCTCTGAGAACATTCGCTCCTTTGGGGGAACCTCTCGAGACCATTTTGAAGACTCTATTGGATAACAAAGCTCTCACAATTCTTGATTCCAAACCATGGGAACCAGTGGTTAAACCAAGATGGTGAGATGATAATTCCTATTGTGTCTTCCACAAAAACAAGGGACACAAGACTAATAATTGCCTTAAACTTAAACATGTTATTCAAGACCTCATTGAAGGAGGTAAGATCAAAGTGGACGGACACACTACCAATGAAGATCATACAACGTTCAATAAACCATTTCCTAATTATGACAAAGGAGAAACATCTAAATGGAAGAGTAATGAAGTGAACTACACCTATTCCAATAATGACAATGTGATCAATATGTTAGATGTTAAAATAGAATCAATCAATATGGTCACAATGAAAGGTGTTTCATTTCACTCAAATGCAGTAACACAGAGCCAAGCGCAGGTCCCGATCAAAGGACCCCCAAAACCAGCATCAACGTCCAAGGTTCCTATCATTACTATCCCTAAATTAGCAGCAAAACACATGGTTACTATTCCTGGAGCAAAGTATGACTTGCTAGACCAATAGCAATGAACCTCTACCAAAATTTCCATTTTTGAGTTGCTCAAAATATCCACAGTACATAGGTTAATCCTAGAACAAGCTCTACATGCTGCTAAAATCCCAAAAGATATTGATATAGACAAATTCCAAGTGATGGTCAATCACATCTCAGCGCCACATTACCTCTCCTTTTCTGAAGAGGATGATAAGTCATTGACACACTCACATAATCAACCCCTCCATATCGAGGTCCTCATTCATAAATCTCATGTTAGATGTATGTTGATAGATGGAGGCACATGATTAAATATCTATACCCTTGATCTAATCAAGAGACTCGGTCTCTCAGAACATATAATTGATTCCAGAAGCAAAATAACTATCAAGGCTTATGATGAGGAAGAAAGATCCTCCAAAGGTCATATTGTTCTACCTATCTGGGCTGTACCAATTGAAAGGAACATCATATGTCAAGTTCTGGATCTACCCTTGGCCTACAATATCCTGTTGGGGAGACCATGGATTCACAAAATGCAAGTTGTGCCATCCACTTACCACTAGTGTATAAAGTTCCCACATAACAGGGTGGAAGTGACGATTCTTGCAGATGCTAACTATACTTATAATAATATTAAAGTAGGTAGTATGATCCCGCATAACAAAGAGGCTATGGATGAAATTTCTCCTGAAACTACCAAGGACATGGTTACGAAGAGTTTTGGAAAAACCCTAAAACTTGAAGAAACGGGTATGGGAGAGTATAAGTTGGACCTGACTCCATCACTGATAGAACTTCCAGTGTCACCAAGATCCTATGGAAAACTTTCCTCAACATTCACACCTACAGCATCCAAGGAGCCAGAATTATACAAAGCAACTGGCATGGTAAAGGCATCCACATCTTCTTCAGATAACACAAAAGAATAGGTAGTCTTGGACTGGCTTTACAAAGGAGAACCGGTGGAAGCTGAGGTCAAACATGTAGAGATATCCCCATAATAGTATGGAAAGGGATATGACTTCCTCAAATAGATGGGATATAAAGGAAAGGGACCTCTTAATGACACAGGACGAGGGCTTATTGAGCCTATACCCATGGAGTTCTGAAATACTAGAGACAAAACAGGACTGGGTTTTAATACTAAAATTGATAAACCTACTTCAAAAGATAGTCCAACCTCAGATAAAGGGAGTGATGAAATAGATGAACTAGAGAAGTGGTCCTATGAAATATTATTATATGTTGGCACAAAGGATCCCAACTACCAAGGGGAATGCTATGTACCCATCTTTGAGGTACCACAAGATCTTCACAACCCCTTGTTAGCACAACCTCCCATTCAAGAGGTAGGAGATCCAACATCAGCTGATTCAGAGATATAATTGATAGCAATAGTTACTCAAGACACACCCTAACAATAGGATTTACATCCTAACTGGGGGAAATTGGTCATGGTTTCACATGTCCTTGATCTACCACACTTTGATCTATGGGTAGCTAACTGGGTACATCAAATAACTATTGTTGAATACTTGAACAAATCCAATGATGAGGTCACTGACTCTCATGATTATGAATGGGATGAGCTATCTGTTGCCACTGAAGATATTGGAATAGATATAATTCACATGTTTGCGACACCCTTAGCTCCCTGTGAACAGCCTAACACTACTCCCAATGACACTGATAATCCTGAAGCAGAAGAAGAATTTCTTCCCCTGATCATTGATGAGGAAACTGGTGATTACATAAGTCTAGAAGAATTTCAAAGGCTACAAGCAAGAAGCCTCCTTTTACGAAGAGATGATGATGATAGTTCTACTGACGAGTCACTAGAGTTTGGTCCACATATGACTAACAATGACCCTTTTTATAACAATCTCACTCTTATTGATCTAAACATTGAAGAAATTAACTTAACAGAACATGTCCTATCGGTTAATAGTCTTGATGCTAATGCGATGATGTCCTTCCCAGAGTCTCACTCCCTATCATTGATACTTCTAGACCTCATTAATTGGACTGAAACAAATCTTACGCCTATCCTTGAATTTCCCAATGACTATACCCTAGTTTTCTATCTCAATGCTTGTGAACCTTACCCTTCTTCCACCAATGCAAGGAGCGAGAACATGTCACAGAAGGATATCAGGTTTCTCAGTAAAAAATTAAAAAATAAAAAGAGAAAGAGGACTGATGGTGAAAACCACTTTGTGGCAGTATCAGATCCTAAAATAGTAAAAAGAAAAGATGTATCCAATGGTGAAAACCTCTCAGAGGCACCAAAGGATGGGATTCTTGATATCCTCCCCAAACACTTTCAAGAAAGGTCTTCAGTATTGATTGAATCAACACAGCCGGTAAATTTGGGCACCGTTGAAAATCCTCAAATAGTCCACCTTGCACAATCTTTGTGTAAAGAAGAGAAGACACAGTTCACAGAATTCCTGAAAGTGAAGAAGATCAACTTTGCATGGTCTTATATCAATATGCCTAGACTAGTTCCTAATCTAATCATGCACCACTTATCTATAGCTCCCGGGATCAAGCCCGTGAAACAAAAACTTAGAAAGATGCATCCTCATGTTGCATTATTAGTAAAAGCAGAGCTAGAGAAATTGTTGAAAGTCAGATTATCAGAGTCATTGCCTATGCAGAATGGATCTCCAATGTGGTCCCTGTGTCTAAAGCCGATAAATCTATCAGGATTTGTATGGCCTTCACAGACCTAAACAAAGCATGTTTGAAAGATGACTTCCCTCTACCTAACATTGACATGATCATAGACCTCACAGTAGGCTACCAGATGTATTCTTTAACAGATGGATTCTTGGGCTATAATCAAATCAAAATTGCCCCTGAGGATCAAGAGAAAACTACATTTACATGCGCATGGGGCACCTTTTTCTGGAACGTCATGCCATTTGGGTTAAAGAATGCAGGTGCAACATATCAAAGAGCAATGACAACTATATTCCATGACATGATGCACAAGAACATGGAGGATTACGTAGATGACACCTTGGCTAAACCCAAAGAAAGACATACTCACATTCAGGACTTAAGAAAGATATTAGATCGTATGGAGCAGTTTTAACTCAGGCTCAACCCAAAGAAATGTGCCTTTGGGGTCCAATCAGGGAAGCTCCTATGCTTCATTATTTCAGCAAAGGGAATTGAGGTAGATCCTACAAAGGTGAAAGATATTCTAGAGATGGCTCCTCCACGCAACATTAGTCAAATGAGGACACTACAAGGGAGACTCTAGTCCATCAGGAGATTCATGTCCCAACTTGCAGATAGGGCACAACCCTTCACCAAATTACTACATAAAGGGGTCACCTTCAAATGGGATGAACACTGTGAAGAAAACTTCAGAGAACTAAAAGGGTACCTGGCTACTCCTCCTATTTTTATGGCACCTATTCACAGCAAGCCATTTCTCCTCTATATTTTAGCTACAGCTACATCACTAGGAGTATTTCTCACACAAGGAGATGAAACAAAAAAATAAAGAGCTATCTACTACATTAGTAGAACACTATTCACCTATGAGCTCAATTACAACATTATATAGAAAGCATGCTTAGTAGCCATCTCCGCATCACAAAAATTAAGACACTACATACTGTCACATACAACAAAGCTCATTACTAAGATAGATCCTTTAAAATATCTCCTAAGAAGAACAACATTAATAGGATGTTTGGAAAAATGGGTCATGATTATACGTGAGTTTGACATTGAATACATAGAAAGGAGAGCTATTAAAGGACAGGTCCTTGCAGATCAATTGGCTGATTCACCACTTCAAGATGATGAACCTTTAAAGATTGAATTCCCTAATGAGACCATTATGCACCTAACTAAATATCCATGGAAGATGTACTTTGATGATTCATTCACTCAATAAGGCTTTGGAGTAGGGGTCCTATTCATAACTCCTCAAGGTTACAAGATACCCAAGTCTTACAAATTGATGTTCCCATGCATGAACAATATTTCTAAATATGAGGCCTTGGTAAACGGTCTCAAGCTCACCATGGAGTGGAAGATTATAGAGTTACACATGTATGGTGACTCCAAGCTCATCATCAATCAAATCAATGGAGATTACTAGACAAAAATGAAAAGTTGATGCCCTACAAGCAACTAGTTGATGACTTGAAGAAATACTTTGTCTTCATCACATTCCAGCATATACCAAGATCATAGAATAAGGCTAAAGATGCTATGGCTACATTGGCATCCATGTTACTACTGGAAGAACATCCATTTTGTAATGACTTCTTGGTGGAAGAACTATCCTATCCCACCTTTGATACCCCTGAATACCAAGTAATCTATGCTTTGACTACCCCAGACCAATCTCGGTATATGAAGATCATTTCCTACCTAACTGACCAAACTATTCCCAATGATCTATCCTGAAATGAGAAAAAATCCCTGATTAGGACAACATCACGTTATGTCCTCATAACTAACAACCTATATTGACGAGGTCTCGATGGTACGCTTCTTATATGTTTAGAACTTGAAGATTCAGACCGTGCATTAAAGGAAGTCCACGAAGGTATATGTGGATCACACTCGAACAACTTTTCATTGGCTAAGAAACTGCTCAGAGTAGGCTATTAATGGCCTACCATAGAAAAAGATGCTATTCAATTTTCAAAAACCTATCATAAATGTCAGACACATGGAAATCTTATCCATGCTCTTGCTAGAGAACTTATACCTTTCATTACACATTGGCCATTTCAGCAATGGGCCTTTGACTTGGTTGGACAAATATATCCCAATTCTTCAAATGGACACAGATTTATCATTACGGGCATTGAGTATATCACAAAGTGGGTCGAGGCCATGCCACTAATCAAATCCACTGGAAAATAGGTGGCTATGTTCATTCTAAACTACATTATCTATAAATATGGGATACCCTTGTCAATTGTAACAGACAATGGGGTCCAATTTAAAAATCAAGACATTGATGACCTTTGTGAACAGTTTCACATCACTCAACACTGCTCCTCAATCTATTATCCTTGAGGTAATGGACAAGTTGAGGCATCCAATAAAAATATCCTGAAAATCCTACACTGAACTGTGAGTAAGTCTGGTAGAGACTGGAATCTACAACTGAATACGGCACTATAGACCTACAGAAAAAGCATCAGAACACCAACTGGAGCCACTCCATTTTCCCTAGTCTATGGCACTGAGGCATTACTACCTATTGAGGTTGAAATCCCATCTTTGCAGATATCTTTACAAGGTCTTGTTACTGATGAGCAGTATCACAACGATCGGGTGAATTCTTTAGACCTACTAGATGTGCACAGACAACAGGCATTTGACCATCTGAAGGTATACCAAGCACACATTTCCAAAGGGTACAATAAGAAGGTCAAACCATGCAAATTTGAAGTGGGAGATCTCGTCTTAAAAGAGAATCCTAAAAACTAGCCTAACAAAGAGCAGAAAGGAAAGTTTGAACCTAATTGGTTAGGACCTTAATTTATCATTGCTACTTTTGGGACTAGAGCTTATCAACTAGCTACACCTGAGGGAGATGTTCTTCCAGATCCTATCAATACTCTACATTTGAAGTGGTTCTACGCTTGATGTTCGGCTAGCAGAGCCTATGCAGGGAAATAGTTCTCAGAAAATACCAAAAACATTCAAAAAATTGATCCTGAAGAAATCCAAAAATAGTGGAAAAAGTCCTGAAGAAAGGGGTATCCTTGGTGAAGACCTGGCAAACAGGCGCCTTGATACTACAAAAACATTCAAAAAAAAAAATTGAAAAAGAGAAAAGTGCCTTGATGAGCACTGGTAAAACAAGCATCTCGGTAGCAAAAAGAAAAGAAAAGAAAAGATCTTTCCAAGTGGTGAAAACCTGGCAATTAGATGTCACTTGTGTTCTACACTCCATCTATCAAAGCATCACTAATACTAGACCTTCACAATTACACCTATGCTAAAATGCTAACTTTGTTTCCTTACAAATATCTTATCCTTGCTTAGGATTTGTCTATCTTTTGTCTTAGGATCAAGTCATTTTTTCGCACTGGGGGCATCTTTGCCAGTCTGATAGGTTGCGTTTGCTATTTTTTCATAGATGGTTTGTCTTGAGATATGATACTCTTGGATACTTTCACTACCATGATCATGTTCACAAAACAAGGATGACACAAAGATTGCACTAATATGAATGGTGTTCCTAACACCTACTTTAGGTTGCAGACAGGAACAATGATGAACATAGACATTGGAAACATATTGCTTGAAATCTAAATTTTTGATTGATGAATATATACTGTGCTTGCAAGATGAATCAATACTACTTAAACACATAGTTTGGTCTTTTATTGATCATAGCTATTTTCTATCCTAATGATGTTTAAACTAGGGGCATCTAAGCAGTTATGAATTTTGTTTGATTGATTCTCAATTGATGTTGTTATGCCTTCCAAGTTACTCCATGACGTTTGCACAAAGACAAAGAGTCACAAGGACAGGGGCATAATGTTCTCTTGGTTTTCTACATATGGTGATTGTTTCAAATGATCCTATAAATTTCACCTAACTTGGATGTTTATGGTAAGAGCTGCCACTATGGGTGGATAGCCGCATATATCTTGATCTTTGTTATGTGTAAACTATGGTGAGTTTGAAACAATTTCCTTGTCTGTTTTCTAATTCAGGTTCTCACTAAGGTATACGAAGCATAATGTACCCAAGGATATGAATTTTCAAGGTCATTGGGGATTCAATATCTTGCCTTACACCAATTTTGAGATAATAAAAGGAAGGTGACTATTTTGTTATCCTGGCTTCTATGCCTTGATGCATAAGTCTATTTCTGACATTTCAATAAAACATAGTATTCATATTGTCATAATATCAGTGGGTATTAGTGATGGTTATACTATCGGGTGGTATCCATTCTGAAAAGTGCCCAATGATGATAAAAATGTTGCAATATTTGCTAATCAGTGACAAGCCCTAAGAGTCTGCATATAGCTGCATTTAAAAGTTGTATGATGCATTTTGAAGGAAATAAAAACATATTGGGAATTTGTGCTCAAAATTGATTTCTATCTTTCTTCTTCTAAAAAAAAAACCAAGTTAATTACATCCATCCATATTACTGATATATATATACCGTTGCATATCCATAGCATACATTTTGCATTTCATAAACAGAAATAGCAGGAAAGTACAAAAACAAAGCATCCGTGTATTGCATTTTTGTTTTACAGCCTAAAGTGCTTCCATACATTCTACACTGCATATAAAAAGCTCAAAAACATACACTTGCATATTCACATAATATCATTTGAAACATATTTATATCAGTGATAACTCAATACATACATAAAATAATGTCATCATCTAAATCTAACTCATCAAGAGACCAATATATTATCACATGTGCAAATAACTCTATCAAAGCAAAGAGACAATCATAAATACATATCAGGATCAGAAGCTACATATATGTGTGTCCAAATATGGTACAAATCAAACAACATATGGAATAAAGAGTATCACCATATCAAGGAGTCAGAATGAATTAGATATATATATGTGTGTGGATATGTCATGTACAAAAAGAGGATCTCAGCAGGATCCAGATATACAATATAAACTCAGATATACAAAAATGAGGTAGACTATCTCAGCTCTAGCTTCCCCCCTCTCCCTGATCTAGAGGAGGAGGAGGAGGAGGTACAAATAGAGGTGGAGGAGGCATTTCCCCCTCAGACTACTGGGCCAACCATGAAAATGACACTGCTCTCTACCCCTCCAGCACTGCCGCATGATAAAGAACATAGTAGTATGTAGCCCTCTGACCCTGATGAGTGGTTGTACAGGCCTATATGTTTCTCTCTACTCGGATTCTCTCCATCTGCCTATCCCTATTTGCAAGCAAGGCATCTGATATGGAAATCCTAGACTCTACTGCTATGGCTCTCGCCTCTATAGTTGTGATTTGTTCCCTCAACTGCTCTCTCTCCTACTCACACTGCGAAAGAGCATCCCCATCCCTGCTAGATCCCCTACCTAAATCCTATCTAGATGGCCTATCCTATGATCTATCTTGTCCTCTGTATGGCTAACTCTGCTTCTATTGCCTCTGCCACTACTGCTCTCCTATCAATAATGGTCCTGGGTCCATCCTAGGGGCAACAAATCTAAAGCAGGTGCGTCGGCCCTCTCCACTCCCACTAGCACCACTTGTGTGGCCGCCCATGACACCACCACCCCTATCATTTCCACCATCATCACCCTCATCTGGAGGCAGCCATCTCCCATCTCTCCCTCCATCTTGGCCTCCATCCCTCCCTCCATGTCAGCCTCTGCCCCTATCTCTCTATACTCCTCCCCTCCCTCTGGCAGGATGCTCATCCAGATCATAATCAATCGGCTCCTTAATGCAAGGAATGGGCTCCTCTGGTATGATGAAACATGGAAACAGATACTGAAGCATCTCTATGGCATACCCATCAGAAACACATGCATCAGCAACATCAAGGCAAAGGTCCCAGTCTACTCCGACCATGTCTCAGATCTCCTGATGAGTTGTCTCGTACTACAGCTGGACACCCCATAGTGGTGTCTCATCTCAGATCCGTACATATACAATAATATCCTATGTCCTACCCTGCCGGTGGCCATACTTTCTGAGGACTCAGGTGTGTATAAACTGCTCTATGATATATCTATTCTGTCCAATGAGATACTGGCTCTGGAACAAAAGTGGTACCTTCCTGGCATCTGAAGTCCACTCCTCGCAATATAAATATGGCCACCATACGACCTCTATCATATCATCAAAGAGTCTGTGCCAGTACTCTACCTTGCCTAGATGGGGCTACTGAATAAGACCTGCATACATGTATACATATGGGAACTCAAGTTCCTGCTTCCTATCAACTATCAGCCATGTCACAGGGATATGCTCCTAGGCCCAGATCTGAAGAATCAGGATACCCACAGTCATGCTCTGGGTATAGTGGTACTTGATCTCATGAAGCTCCCGGTACATATGGGCTAGAATGTAGCTACCCCATGCAAATCTTCATCTCTGAACAACCATCTGCTCAAGCATGTCCACCCAACCGACCATAAAACCATGTTGTCCTCTGTCAGGCATCAAAATGCCACCAATCAAGCCTACCATGTACACAGATAACTAATTATAATGATCCACCATGTAATCCCAAGACAAGTATTTGTGGTCAATAGTATCATCCTGAAAGTATCGGCGAGCTGCGCCAATTGCCACGACAAATGTGGACTCAAAGCACACCTCACGGCCCATAATCGGAACATGAAATATGCACCATACATCCTCTAGAGTAATTTTCATCTCCCCGGTCGGGAGATGGAAGGTTTTGTGCTCTGAGTGCCATCTCTTAACAAGATCAGTCAACAACCCTCAGTTTACCCCTATATCGGGTAAACCTATCAATGATCGTAATCCATAATGGACTATTGTCGCCTACTCATCGGCCATCAAAACTCTAGACAAAGTGAGCACACATCCTGAATATGTGCCTCGAAAGGTGACTACCTCAAAATCAGCCTATTTTGACAAAAAGAAGATACCTCGGTATTCTATCTAAGCTACAAGCACAGAAATATGAATCAGCTAAGTGATTACAGATCCGCGTCAAACATACAAATCAGAAAAAATAAATTTTTGTCCAAAAATGAGATGCGATTCTGGAAATCAGGATGCAATCTCTTTTACCGGATGCGAACTTGGAAAAATGGGATGTGATTGAGCATACGGGATGCGATCCTAGAAAATTGGGATACAATCTAGAATGCAGGGTGCGATCCTACATTGGCAGGGTATGACCAAACTAAAATTTTGAGCCAAAACTAAGCCTAAAATAGAGCAACTAGATGCGATCCAGAGTATCCTGGATGTGATGCCAAAATCTAGAAGAATAGGACACGATTTGGGAAATACTGGATGTGACGCAGGTGTGACAGGGTGCGATACAGAATCTCAGATGCGGCCAAAATTGCAATGACTATAAAAGCTACAAAAATATGTAAAAATCAAATTTGCAAAATTCACGAGGTAGTTTTACGAGCACTTACCAGCGGTGGGTAGTCAGTCGGGCACTGGTATCGATGCCTCATCTCGAAATGATGAATCCTCATAGGGACCACCATTTTCTCTACAGAGCTCTTAGAATTACTATGGGTAAAAGTGAAAATGAATAAGTAAAATGGTAATTTTTTAGGCTTATATTGGTCTTTTGAGCCATTTAGGAGTTCTGAAACTCCTCCTAGGAAACTACAACTACATTTTTGTTCTCTTTTTAGTCAATCGAAAACCAAATCGAAGGTTCCTAAGATGTTTTCAGCAGCACAGTACTATTTTTATGACAGCTCTGAAAAATACAGATTTGCTTCATTTATTCCAAGAAACTGTCAAATTGCACATTTTATCATAAATCTTGGTCTAACATCATTTTATCCATCTCACCACTCCAATTTTCACGTAATTAACTTGGTACTTGTCTGTTTATTTTTAAATACACTATCTTTTTCCACTTCTTCTACTCTATTATTTCTTGCCCTAACCGCTTCTTGCAAGTGATACATCATTTCAACAAAGGGATTTTATTCTTTTCCTTCGATTTTGTTCCTGAGGGGGCATGATCACACTATCATCAATTAATTTTTTTCTCAAAACAACTTCGTTATCAAACAAACTAGGGGCATAACAGTTTCCTTGACTAAGTCAGAACTGTTAGATAGAAAGCTTTGGTTCTCATAAGCTAGATATCTTGTGTTTACTCATTTTAAAAAGATTCTTATTAAGCTCCTGGAAGCTTCTTACTGACTTTTGGATGACAACCAAGTTTAGAATCAGTATTATCCATCTTTGGATGACAACCAAGTTTAGAATTGGTATCTGTAAATCTTTTATTGACATCTGTACAACAACCAAGTTCAAAGTCAATTCTATCATTTTAGTTCGATCAAGTGCAAGACTGACCTCATCAACATTTCGTTCAACAACCAAGAATGGAATTCTCAATCTTTCTGAAGTCAAAATCAAAAACTTTCTTTGAATCAATGCGCTGCTCGCACATCAATTAAAAGAGGGGCAAATGTAACCACCTGGATTTGGTCTGTTCCAACTAGGGACCCTATTTTCCCTAAATGTGATCATACCCCCAATTATGTCATGATAATGTTACTTTTGCACAATTCATTTTAAAATCAAATTTAATGTCCTAGGTGATTTTTATCACTAAAATATATTAACTATTATAGCCATACAATTCAAATCAATTCAAACCAATTAAATCAAATCAAATTCAAACATGGCTATAGTATTTAATTATAAAGGAATTAACTAATCCCTAAATCAATTTCTCACTTGCAAATAAACTCATTCCCCTAGCCTAATTAATTTAATTAAAATGGCTATAGTCCCCTTAATTATTAAAAAGCAATTAATTGTTTAAAATAATTAATATCCTATTTTTGAATGAATTAAATAAGTTTAATTCATTTCATTTATATTCCCCTAAACCCCAACCTAACCTATCTCAACCACTTCTACCCTGGGTTCTAACCCATCCCAGTCTATTCCCCCCATGCTAATCTAATTCTAATCCTAATTCTATCCTAACCCACCTCCTAATGTTGTCACATTCCATTAAGGAATGATTAACAACTCCACCCACTTGAGAAAGTCAAGGAATCTCAAGATTCCTTTCTCAAGTCCATTTTCTCAAGCCATCCTCTTAAATCCTTCCCATGCTTCTTTAAGGCTTTGATTAATGCCTCATTAATGAAGATTCCTTAAGCCCATGTCTCTCCCATGCCTATTAAATGCCCAAGGCATTTATTGCTCTTACACCCCCATTAATGAGTCCCTCAACTCATTAATGCACCTTGTCCCCCCTCTCTCTCCTCATTCTTCTATAAATAGAAGACATTTTTGAGAGAAAATAAGCCTTCATCTCATATTAAGAATGCATTGTTGTGCTGTTAGTATTTGCCTAGATTCATATTTCATTTAGTCTTTCATGTTCATGGATAGTTATAATGTTCATTTTTAGAGGTAGTATACATGTTTATTGATTAAAAAGCTTGTTTTAATTCAAATCTTTCATGCTAAGTCATTTATGTCACTGATAGTAGCATAATCTGAGGGCTATTATGTTATTAATCACACTCTTCTTAGTTAGAAAGAAATAGGTTGATATTAGTTGGTTTTATATGCTCATCTAACTCATTTTAAGCTAATGCAATGATCTATTGAAGTGTTGTGTCTTTCTTAAACAGGTACAAAAATCACACACACAATACTGAAATTTTTTAATAAGAGACTATTGGTGCAAGAACATAGTAGGTATTGGGCGACACTTTGAAAAAGCTCATTTTTTTAACCACTATACGGTCTTTGTAGAGAGATCCGTGAATACCCAAAAGCTGAAACCTTTGTTTTAAGCTCTTAACTCACATGCAGAGCTACACCAAAAAGATCTTTGAAATCTGACTTAAGGTTTAGGAGTTCTAGGTCACAACTACTAGTGACTTTCCCCTAAGTCTACACAGACCAATGTGAAGGATTTTGTTAAAATAATAAGCACAAAATAAAGAATTGCAGGAAATTGTTTAATCCAATGAGATAGGAGTAAGAAGATTTACCATGAATTAATGCAAAAACTAGGAGCATTCACCAAAAATCCAAGCAACAAA
>MU228439.1:156971-171109 GCA_018584345.1 Thuja plicata
AACTCCCATTTCTGTGTATGCCACATTTCAATAGTGTGTGAGACAAGTGTAGGATTCCTCATAAGGAGGAATAACTAAATAATAAAATACATAAAATGAATTATCCTCACAAGAGGACAAAATAGGTTTAGGGATTCCATAGGAATCTCCTACTTACATAATGCAAGTAAAGATTAATTTCTAACACCCCCCTTTAATCTTTACTTGGGGTTTTACAAAAATCTGCAACTTAATAATCTTTCTCGTAGTAGAGGAGGTAAATTTCCTGGTCTTCACTTTGAGTTAATATGAGGTGATGGTGAATTTATGTATGCTTCAATAATGAAATATGGGTCCTTTGAGTTTTGCAATACACAAGTTTAGGTGCTTGTTGAGATAGGCCCAAATGTTCAAGTACACGTAGAGATTGATCATATTTTCTTCTCCAAGAAATATTACCTGAAAAAGGATAATAACCACAAGTCGATCTCCCATAATTGGGATCTCCCTTTAGATATGAATTAGTAAAAAAATATTGAGAATCATTAGATACATCATTCATGTCATAAAGAGATTTTGTAAACCAAATGAAATCAGCACTAGATGCAGAATCAAAAGTAGAGCTAGTATAGTCACTATCAATAATATTACCATTATCATAAAGAGGAAGGTTAGAGTTTAGAGGAGGTTGGTCCTCCATAATAACTATTTGAGTGTCACGAAATTCATAATCCACTTTGGAGCAAATAGGAACATAATCTCCTATAATACATAAGGGCAAGGTGACATTGATAAACATATTAATAATTGCATCTTCTTGTTCTAAAGCAGAATAAGTATAAGAAACATCATCAACGGGTAACATATTATCTTTATGAGGAAAATAGGAAGCGAGGAGATCTTCCCCAAAACAAACATCATCACATGGGTCATCCCAAATAGGAAAATCATTTATAGGATACATAATGTCACAGTGCGGTGTAGAGTTTTGATTTGCTTGATTAATAAGAGGAACAAGTTTTTCGTAAGTTTGAAATGTGTTCTCCAAGACATGCCAAGCCTGACGATCCGTAGTATAATCTAAGATAAGATGATATAAATCTGGATTTAATGAGAATCCAATTAGACCAAACGCTTCCTCATCTTTCAACTGCCAAGAATCTTGGTCAGCCTGAGGAGTGGTGGATGTCGGTTTCAAATTTGGTGAAGACACAATATCCAAAAGGTGTTGATATTTTAAAAAATCAGACATGTGTGGCCTCCAAACAGAATAATTGCAACTAGTGAGTTTAAATTTTGGTATTGACGTAGACATGATGAAAAATAATTTAAGATACCACAAAGAAAACAAATATCCCCAAAAGTTAAATTTCAAATTTAAATGATCATTAATGATGAAACAATATTAGTTAGGGAAATTTAAAAGTAGTACAAAAATTTTGATTAGAGAAAATAAGGTGAGAGAAAAAAAAAAATTTATTACACGTAAATTTTTAAATTATACAAACACAAAATTTAAATTTAACACTAAAACTTAATAATTTATTAATCACACCTATTAATAATTAATTAATAAACTTATTTATAATAAAATTATCAATTTATTAATGAATTAATAATTTAATAATAAAATCTTGAATAAATCGAATAAGTGAATTAAATTTTAAACTAAGGATTAAATGAATTAAAAATAGATACAACCAGAATTAATATGAAATAAATGATTTAACCAAATTATTAATGAAAGACAAATTAAATGACAAAATGTTAAATGAGACAAGGATAGAAACGAGACAAAGACAGAAAGAAATGATTAAACTAGAACTAAAGTTAGCAATACTGAATAGAATCTTAGACCAAGGAATAAGCTAATATATGCATGCAAAGAAAAGAATCTCAGACCAAGGAATAAGCTAATATAAGCCTGCAAAGAAATGGTTAAAACAAATTTATGCAGAGATATTCAGGCATAATAATCATGAACTCAAAACAATCATAACAAGTCTTGCAACCAACGTACCCAAAATAAAGAAGAATTAAAAAACAAAATCTATAGATATATAAAACATAGGATTATATCTGATAGTGATTTAACTCTATAAACGTTTAGAAACCAGAAACGCAAATTTATGATGAAATTATTAAAAAATGTTTTAAAAGAACCTTCTATTACTCTTAAATGAGGGCAAAAATTGGGAATCTGCTCGCGAGTTAGCTAAATCAGAGGGTTTTAGCTAAATCAGAGGGTTTTGCACAAAACCCAGATCACAGATTTTCTATATTCGCTCTTATATATCCATAAAAATGAATACAAAATGACTATGAATGAGAATAGACATTTTTTAAAAAAAAGAGTTGCAGGTAGATAAATGAAATAAAAAACAACAGATGGAGATATAAAAAGAAAATAGACACTAGAGATATCATAGAGAATACGCCTGCAACAAAGAATGGATTGAAAACTTGCAGAAATATTAGATTTTAAAAAAACTTGAAATAATAATAAAAAAGTAGAGATATAACTATGATTAAAAAAATAGAGATTATATTATAAAATAGATGCTGCAAGAGATGAAGAATGTAAGAAAGGATTACGAATCAGATATGTAATATCAAAAAAATGAATATGAGATAAGATGTAAATCCTGCAACAAATAAAAATGTTAGATATACAGATATATAGCAAAGCGAAAGAGCTACTGAAAAATGAAGGGTGAGAAAAGATAGAACAGAGTATAAACCTGCAAATAGAGTTAGATTAAAGATTTTCAATGAAAATATTAAACATATTAGAGCTCAGATTTGAAAAAAAATGATGAAGAACAGAGCCAAGATTGAAATTTCTCCAAACCTGCACAGAATAAATCAATAATGTATCCAATAGATAAACTGGGCTTGGCGGTAAACCAGCCAAACCCAAAAAAAAATTCAATTGTTTTCTCTCTTAATCAGATTAGTCAAAAGAAAAAATATACTAGCAATAAACTCTCTCAAGACTGTCTGATATTGGAGTGCTCCAAGATATGGTAGCTCCTTCACCTATACACTCAATAATGGATTAAACCAACCTGCTCTGATACCATGTTAAAATAATAAGCACAAAATAAAGAATTGCAGGAAATTGTTTAATCCAATGAGATAGGAGTAAGAAGATTTACCATAAATTAATGCAAAAACTAGGAGTATTCACCAAAAATCCAAGCAACAAAGGAGACAAGATTTTGAAGGAGGAAAAGCATAAAAAAAACCCCGTGATATAATGAAAGTGGAAAAAAATGCCTAAGAATGAGAGAGAGAGAGAGAGAGAGAGAGAGAGAGAGAGAGAGAGAGAGCGCTCATACAATGATAATCAAGAAGAAGAATCTCATGAGATGAGAGAAGGAGAGCCATCTCTTAATAGAGATGTGATAAAGGAGTTACATTGTAACTCCCATTTCTATGTATGTCACATTTCAATAGTGTGTGAGACAAGTGTAGGATTCCTCATAAGGAGGAATAACTAAATAATAAAATACATAAAATGAATTATCCTCACAAGAGGACAAAATAGGTGTAGGGATTCCATAGGAATCTCCTACTTACATAATGTAAGTAAAGATTAATTTCTAACAGATTTGAAATAGGGTATGAGCATCTTTCAAAGCATAAAAAAGGGAATATGTGTCTGATGTAGTAGTTGCAAGTGCCTTGATTTGCATGCATATGAAATGTGGAAGTGTGGAGGCTGCCCGCTAATTGTTTGATAGTATCCCACAAAGAAATGTAGCCTCATGGAATGTAGTGATATGCACAAATTGATTTGTTGAAAAGGTTTTCAAAACTTTAAATCAAATGCAATTGACTGGTGTAGAATCAAACTTCACAACTTCTATCAGCACCCTTCCACCTGTTCCCAAACGACAAGCTTTGGAATAGTTTACAAACATCCATTGAAGCGCCAATAATACAGGAACTTTGTCAGCATATATCTACAATCGGTTTGGCAATTTTTGGTAAAAATATGAAATTATAAGAAACATGCCTGAATTATTTGACAGAATGCATAGAAAGAGGACATCTCCAGGAATGAATTTAAATGGGAGTGTTCTGGCAGATACACAATGCAAAATGTGGAAACACGAGAAAGGCACATGAACCATTTGACAAAATACTTCAATAAAATGCGGCCTCAGAGATGAAGATTGTAGGATATGAAAAAATGGATTTTTGAATATTGTAGGAACTTTCAAGCCAATACATTGGGCCGAGCTTATGCAAGATTCTCTGGTAAGAGATGTTTGCAAAATGTGCACAGCAAAGATGAAAGTGCATATAAACCATTTGACAAATTTTCTCAAAAGAATGTAGAGTCGTGGAATGTAATGATTGTAGGATTTGCACAAAAGAAAGAAGGGGGGCTCTCAAAATATTTGAATTAATAAAGAACTTTGTAACACATCATAACATTGCATGCTAGAAAAAACTTGCATAAAGTAATTACAGAGGCTGTTAGGGTTGTGGAGCTTCAATTAAAGTCATTCCATCATAGAAATGAAAAGATGCCTGGAATCTTTGATTGCTTTGGATGTACCTGGGATGCATTTTACATTGACATCTTTGCAAAGGAGTAGAAGAGGGATTAAAAAATCTGTTAGGAGTACCACCATTGTGTTTTGTTATGATTCGTGATGGTCGGCATTAGACTTTGGAGGAGTAGAAGAGGGATTAAAAAATCTGTTAGAAGGAACACCATTGTGTTTTGTTATGATTCATGATGGTCGACATTGGAATTTGGATCCTAGTGATGGGACAAAGGGGTTTCTTAGAGGAGATCAATATGTTATAGCCTTAGAATTTTTGGATGAGGGTAAAGTTGTTTTGGGAGTCTTAGGCTGCCCAAATTCACCTTGCACATCAGTTACCATCAATATTAAACCCTCAATTGATAATATTGATTGTATTTTTCTGTAACAAAAGGAGTGGGTACTTCAATGCAATCATTGGATGGTTTCATATAATCCAAAAGGATATATTTAAGTGTTGTTGGTAATCCTAAGATGAATGTTGTTGATATAAATAGTGATGACATTTTTCTAATCAATGATCAGGAATTGGCTACCATTAAAGTAGAGAATTTGCTAGTGAAAATTTTCATATTGAACAAACAACACTTGGGTTTGGTTTTCCGATGGGAAGATCAATTTTACAAGACAAATAGAGTGCGCACATACCTTGGAGAGCGTTCACAAAAAATATAGATTTTTCTAGATTTCTTGAAGATGGAAGAATTGTACAAAGTCAAGCCTAGGACGGGTCCCCCCCACAAATTCCCTAGTGCTCTCATAACAGGGACCACCACAATCTCGGCCCACCACTAGAAACGCAAGGATGTTCTCACATTCCCAGAACGTTGAAGGGGATGCAACAGTCTTCCTCGAATGTTTTGTCCCTTGTTACGGCAGGGCATAAAGCGAACCCTAGGGGTAATGCGGGGCCCATTTATTGTGTTATATTCCTTCAAAAGACCTCTAAGCTTCATTTGTATTCACATTTTCATTTCTATGTATTTGCAACAACAACAAAAAGAGTGAAGAGCTGAGAAAAGGGTGATTGAAGGAGTGAAAAGAGTGACTGAAAGTGAAAGAGGAGTGACAAGCTAGAGCAAGAAGAAGAGAAAGAAGTTTATTCACCTTGTTGAAGAGATTTTTCAAGTAAAAGATAGGGTTTCTAATTGATTTTTTATTTTATTTTCTAATTTTCAAATCAATGTTCATTGTTTTTACACTTCTTGTTGTTTCATTTTCTAAATTAATTTAGATAATTAGATTTTTTGATTTACAATTTACAATTTTAATTTGTTAAAATGTAGAGTTTTGTTTTTTTAATTTTAAAGTAGGGCATAAGCTGAAACAATGTGTTTATTGATTTTTTTATTTTGTGAAATGCAGTGTCAAAATGAGCTCCCATGATCATGAAATGAGTGATGATGAGATGGAAACTCATTCTCATAGTGATAGCCAATTAGATTGTAAACCTGATCATGATGATGACACCAATGAGGGGGGTGAGCATGGGTCAAATCTGCAAGGGAAAACTAGTTCCATAGGTAGTGCACCACCTGCTACTAATTGCCCCTCCACACTTTTGACAGAGTGGGCTAGGGGTCCTTGTGATCCCAAATCTCCCCCAGACAGTTTGCAACAAGAATAACAGCCCCAACGCCATCATGTGGTGGCACAAGAAAATGGAAATGTAACATTTTTGGTACATAATGGATCGAGAGCATCACTAGAGTTAATGTACACTTCCTCTTTTGGCCAGGAAAAGGTGTGGGAGCATATGAATTTTTGAAGGAGACTAAAAATTTGCATTATAGAATTGAGTTCAACAAGCTTTGGGGTGTTCCAGATGACTTGGGAATTGCAATGCCTACTACCTTGTCTGGTAGGCAAAAAATTTAGAGTATTCAACATATGCATGAGCAACAAATGCAGGGGCAGCCACATATTTCTATTCCTAGATAAAATCTGAGAGAAACAACATTGTTAGGGGCACCCTCAAGGCCTTCATCCACTTATAGTGCTATGGTTGAATCACAATAGGGCAAGGGGAAACACAAAGTACAAATTGAAAGATACCCCATAGCTGATTTGTTTAATGTGCACGTACGAGAGCAAATAAATGATTCCATTGGCAAGTTCTTTTTGTCAATGGCATCCCATTTCATGTAGCTCGATCTCCTTATTATAAGGAGATGATGTTGATGGTGGCAAAGGGGGAGGACCATCATTTATGCCACTAGGATAGCACAAATTGAGGACCACGATCTTGGATAACCAATATGCCAAGATAAATTCATTGATGGAGACCATGAGGGCGTGTTGGGAGGAGTCTGGATGAAACATTATTATGGATGGGTGGATGTACATTAGGCACCATCCACTCATCAATATCATAGTTACATGTTCAAAGGGCCCATTCTTTCTCAGGGTAGTTGATTTTTCAGGGCATCGAAAGGATGTTGATTTTCAGTTTGACATCCTTCAGACAACTATTGAGGACATTGGGCCTCAAAATGTGGTCCAAGTAGTGACAGATGTAGCACATGCATGCAGAGTTGGAGGGAAGCTTATTGAGGAAACATATAAGTCCATATAGACATATTTGGTGGACTCCATGTTGTATTCATTCCATGAGAAATGCACTCAACGACATGGGAAAGATTGACTGGATTAAGGGAGTGGTCAGGGATGCTAGAGATGTGTAGATGTATATCTACAACCACCATACTTCATGTTAGGATTAATTAATATTGAGAGGGGGGGTGAATCAATATTACAACAATTTAAAATTAAACTTAGCAATTTCCAACTTAACCAAATAATTACTAAAATGAAAAGAACATAAAATACACAACTCATAACACCATGATTTTGTTCACAAGGAAACCTTGACGAAGGGAAAACCTCGGTGGGGATGATACCCACAAATATGTACTACAAGTATAGTGTCCATGTTAAGATACCTAGCCTTGTTAGGAGCTGAATATTACAATAGTACATTTCCATGTTAAAGGAATACAAAACCCTGTTAGGGGTGTACACTGAGCACACTGCTCTTACAATCAGAAATTTGTCTTTGTTACAATGCTTTATCAGAAATGAGATTATACAAGCATTTTCTATGCTTTAGTAGTTCCATTTGTAGTTTGCATCACCTTCTATCAGATTATAACATTATAATGCATCCATCCATTCGGTCATTTCACACACATACTTTGCTTCTCAAAATCTCTCCATATATATACTTTATCTCATACTTAGTCGGCTCCCAAATACATCAGAAAACGTGATCAACACTTATAAAAAACTCAAATACAAAGTCAGTGATCATACATTACCAAATTTATGGTAATACCCAATCCAAATCCAACTTAACATGTTTGGATTCCACGTTACACTATGTCAATCATCGCGACTGTTCAACTGCTTTGCCTTGCTGCTACACTGTCTTTGCATGACTTCAATCATCTCTAACTTTCATCTCTGAACTCCAAAACACAAGTGACCTTAAAAAAAGGTCTATCATATCCCAAAATATCTTCCTCTAAGCTTGCATGACTTCATTCATTACCTATAGTTCTCATTGCTCAAAACTATACTCATGTACTTAGTAAACTGCTTCCTGGACTTAGTCATTTTACAAAACCTTAGCACTAAAAATTCCACTCCAAGCGACCATACATAACTGTAGTGTTTCCATAAATGACAACCCTTATACACTCCTGAATGAGCCACTTTCCAACACTTCACATGCACTTTTCAGGAGCTTCGCAGACACAATCTTTAAACCAATTGAGACTAGATATGCATCTTATTTCATTCTTTTGGATAGAATTCTTGAGTTGCAAGAGCCATTGCAACTCATAGTTATGATGAATGAGTGGAATTAGTGTGATAGGTTCAGGAACAAGTAGGGTAGGAGGGTAAAGGATATAGTTAAGAGTGATGCATTTTGGAGTGATGTAAAACACATTGTCTATATCATCACTCTAGTTTTCCAAGTCATCAGATATGGGGATGGGGATGCATCTAACCTTGGAGAGGTGTTTGAGTGCATTGATTCTATGCTTGTCCAGATGAGGTCAGTTGTGTGAGAGAAGGACCCCACTTTAGCATTCTACAATAATCACATTCAACCTATTATTCAGCGCAGATGAGACAACTTAAACACTCTCTTACACATGATTTCTTATGCATTGAATCCGAAGTGGTGCATGTGTAGGCTTGGTAGAGTTACACAAGTAAGTGCAAGAAGTTGGGTCCCAATTTGGAAAAAGTCTTATGGACTTGAAAAATCCCACTATAAATAGACACTTGTTTTGAAAAAAAATGGGCACCCACTTTAGGCTCGAACGCCTGATCCAAAAATTAAGAAATGAGTACATATTTTTTAATTTCTTTTAAAAAAATTATGCTTAGAAACTCATTTTTACATGTGGATTTATTATATTTAAGAAATGGGTACACATTTTTAAACGTGTGCCCTTTTTTAAAATTTGAATTTACAAGCCACCCTTTGCATTAGATTTCAGTTCGGGACAGGCTTGGTGGGACCAAGCCTATGCTTGGTCCTCCAAAATAATGGCTAAGGCACTAGAATAGCATATTTTTTCCTTGCAGTAATTTTTTGAGGGCCTTTCTAATCAAATTTTTTGTTGAAATGAAAACTCATTAGAGTTCATACTGTCCAGATTTCAAAAATACAAATTTCATAGTGATATGATCAATTTTACTATTTTTGCAATATTTATTAATCAAAAGTGGTACCTAAACTTAAAATAGTGAGGTTCACTAAAACTTTAATTACTTTTTTATTTTTTCATTTTTTTAAAATAAATTATATGACATCAATCTACATTGAAATTTCTTGAAGATAATAATTAAATTTTTTTTTTGAAAAAATATGAAATTTTCATTAAATTATGGTGGTCGTACACGAGAGGTTTCAAAAATTATACTTTACAGTCAATTAAAAATTAATAATAATAAATATTCAATAGAAAAAATCAAAAATATTATCATTAATCTTTGGTATCTTAGATATCTTTCCCCAGAAGGATTCACAAAAATTTATCTATTTAGGTCAAAATATGGTGGTCGTACATGTGTGTGGTATGGTCCTGAAACAGATATTTTGAAAAAGTGGTTTTTAAACATTCCCACTAAAAGACAATTTCTACCATGTGGGTATTGAAATAAATTACATATTTGAAAAGTAGACTCCGAGCACTACATTTTCTACTACTAAAGTTTTTTGAGATTCAATATCTAAGTGCCTCAAATTTTGACATCAATTGACAGAAAATTTGAAAAATAAGAAAAACACTTCCACTTTTTGCCCAAAATTGGGACTCAACTTCTTGCAGCCACCCACACCGCTTTAGGATGATGAGGTGAAGGAAGGGCTCTTTAGGTGCATTGATAGGATGTATGACTCTGAGACCGCTAGCAAGGTTTGCACTGAGTGGATAAAATTTTCTACTCTTAGGGGTTATAAGGTTGCGGCAAAGGTGGACATAAGAACTATGGTACAAGAGGATCCAATTTTGTGGTGGACTTGTCATGGACCGAAATCAATGGACTACCACACTAGCCATTTTTTTTTTGTCTTAGGTTTCTAGTTCTTCAGCTTCTGATAGAAACTGGTCTACTTATAGCTTCATCCACTCTCTTAAGAGGAACAAACTTACCTCTCAGAGACCATAGAAGCCAATTAGTGTACATAGGGCCTTGTGTATCATTGACCATAGGACACGTGTGTACAAGGAGAGCCCAACAACATGATGGGATGTAGAGAAAAAGGAGCAATCAAAGATTGATGAGGATGAGGATGCTTCAAATGTAGGGCTGGTTGGTGTTCCTTTGGCGGCTCTTGACCTTGGACAGTCTAGTAGTTCCAGTGATGAGGAGTTTTTTGACCTCCCAAGGGATGATTAGAGGCCTCCTTCACTCCATTTTGTCATTTTGACATTTTAATTTTGTACTTGTTTCAATATCATACTACTCAATGTAATCGTCTTTATGATTAGATACTTTTGATATCATTATTACATGATACAATTGAACTCTTCCATTTGTTGATTTGACAATTCAAAATTTTATCATTATGTAGCATTAAGTATTCTAATTTCTAATTACTAATTCGATATTGAAAACTTCAATGTTCAATGTTCATTTTTTATTGTTCAATGTTCAAGTATTTCTAGTAATTTACTATTTTTCACTTTATGTCTTATACATCTTTTCATAACTAGCATTTTAAGTACCATATGTATAGTATATAGTATATACACCACCCCCCAGTTGCCCAACTGTCGTCATCCCCCGTCATCCTGAAATTGAGGTCCCTTTGTTCCCCCATCCCGGAAACCTATCCCCCTATTCTGACGTCCCCTCATCCCCGATGACAGTGTAACTATGGTTTTAAATGATTCCTGCAGCACATGTCATGAAAGGAGTATCTAAGGGATGCTATTTCTAAAATACTGGAATACTTATTGGTGGACGTGATTGTGCCTTATCAAGAACATGTATTGCCAATAATTTCTAGTGGTAGAGGTTTCAAACATACCATTACAAAAGGAAAAGAAATGAAGCAGAAGATCACAAATGATACTTAAAATATCATAGAAATTAGAGATTTGACAAGTATGCATGTATGATTTTCATTTGTAAAATAATGTTTTTTAATTAAAGGGGATTGATGATTCTGATTTTCACCTAGATATCTAGGTAAAATCTAAATAATACTAAATAGTTTTTTGTGAGAAAGTGTTATTTTTTTAAAAAGTTAAGGATGCAAAGATAAAATCTTTATGTGCAAAGCACTTCACGAAAAGAAAAGGTAGTTGCAGAAAAAGACAAAATTGGCTATTGCAAACTCAAAATAGGGAATACATCAGTATAGGTGCAAAGTCTATTTTTCTTCAAACTGTCCATAGAATAAAGGGGAGAAATATGTAAGAATTAATGACAAAGTACAAATATTAAAGGCAAAATTGTAAATAAAGATGTCCTGTAAAATCAGATTGTCAGTATGATAAAGGAAATCCAAAGATTAAAGATAAATCGCAAATATTAAAGGAGATTGCATATCAGTAGAGATAAAGGTCAGATGACAAGGATAAGGTCAGATGACAAGGATAAGGTCAGATTTTTGTAGATCAAATCAAACAAAAGGTGAAGACAATTGTCATTCGCAGAGGAGAGGTGTTTTATGATTCAGATTTTTAGAAGAGGCCAAGTATCATCCCAATATTAATCAATAAAGAGTAATATAAATTATACTTTTTAAAAGCAATAAATAAAATAAGTAATTCTATAAGCAATAAATAAAATAAGTAATTCTATATTATTGAATAGATGTCCAACAATTTTAATTATATACATTGATTGGTTGAACTATTGAAAAAGTTGAATTCAATGAATGCATTAGTATTCCTTAAGAACTAATAATATCTCTTAACAACTAATTTGTTTTAATAAAATATTTTATTTATGATGAGACATTGTATAATTGCATTTTAATCATTTCATGACATCTAATTTAAGTTACTGTGTATTTAATCTTATATAGTTAAAAGAAATGATAATATAAGAATTATATATTACTTCAAACTAAAAACAATCTATTTTATTTGTAAAATGGTTGTTATAGTACTATGGGTTAAAGTTTATTATATTAGATAAAACAAAGTTTAGAAATGAAAAAATAAAAATAAATAGAATCAAATTATACTTTAAAAATATAAACAATTAAATATCAAGAAAAGGAATCTCAATAATCATGAAAATTTCACATTCTATCTAATAATACTTAAGAAGATGCAAAAGAAGGTTCACTAATCTAGAGAGATGAGACTCATCCATGTAAATGTTGGATTCTCACCATAAATTATTACAAAACCCTCTTCTTTGATACCCAAAACAAAAGACAAATCTAGATACAATGAGGCAAGCTAGGAAAATCCATGTTCTTAATACAATGAAAAGGACCACGTTCTCTTGGCTTCAGGGCTTATAAAATTATCCTTAATTTTATCCCTTTTATTATTATTTAAATAGAACCTTGTCAGTATATGCATGGAGTGGACTTTTGTGAATAATAACATATACTATGGTTGAATTTGTGGGTTTGTGAATTTAACATAATTTAGGTGAACCAATATAATACTCTAAAGCTAATACACGCAAAACCTTCTTTTATTATTATTACTTTAAAGAAAAGGGTGATGAAATGAAACCCTGTATTGTGCTTTAGCTCTAATAGATTTAAGTGATTTGATATTTACTAGCTATTGCTCTTTAGTGTGCAATGGGTACATCAAAGAGATTTTTAGTATATTTTTTGCATACATTTGTTTAATAAATGAGAACAATGGATAGGTCATTTAATGAATGATATTGTTTGTGAACAATGATCTTAATATAGAAATGATTGATTTTAAATCAACGATGCATCTACTTTTTAAAGTTTATTAGAATAAAATATATATAAAATAAATTATTAAATTTAATAAAAAAAATTAAAAAATATTTTAAAATTGAACATAAATATAATTATTCTTTTAAATAAATTAAATTTAAAATAATAATACTTCTAATAAAATATTGAAAACAAAAATTTAAAAGTTACAATTTTAACTTTTATATTAAAAATTACAAGTAGAATTAAAAAGTTAAAATTGATATAAAATGTATTGATTTATTAATCCAACTTATATTAATGAATAATTTTAATTATCAAAAAGGGAAGGAATTGGTCTGATTTGGGGTTCTGTGACATGTTGTTGGGCGGTTTTGATATTAAGCCATTTGGTTCTGTTATTTTTTTCCTCATTATGGAAAGTATTGTCATGAGGGAATTTCTATATGGTCGGTATGCAATTGGGCACTCTCCAACCTATGTAGTTATTGACAAATCTTTATGGTGGGGGGTTGTTCTCAATTAGAAACCACTTGCTCTTACACAATGTTGTTCTGCTAGAATTTGGCATTCACTGGGCATCTCTTCAATTGGCGACCTTATATGTGGTCGTCTTGGTTTGTGGGAGGAACTTTGTTCTAAATTTAACATCCCCTCTACCCAAAAGAAGAAATATAATCTGATATGTAAAGATATCAGCATGTTATTTTTGGGCAAGCTTATGACTTCAAAGCAATTTATTGATTATTTGAAGTGGGTTAATGATAATTCTTCTCATGATATTAATGCTAAGCATATTTATTTGATGATCAAAGAGGGTTCCAAAATACTACAATGTATGAATGAGTCCTGGTGTTGTGGTTCGTCAGAGTTTAAATGATCCTTTGTTCTTAATAATTTTTTGAAAAGTCTCGGTGAACCCAAAAATAAGTGTCTTGTCGCAAATTTTACTTAAGAGAGTTGTTGGGGATATTTTATCTTCTTTGTGTCTTTCTCCCTATTAGTATTTTTTCTTGCATGGCCTCTAAAATGCTTGAATACTTGAATAACTCTATGACTCCCAATTCCTTTGAAACTCTGACTCAAGCAAGAGAAAACACTAATTGATGAGGTATTTTGATAACACTGGGGATACCTATTATCACCTCCTTTTTTGAGATCCACTGACTCAGGCAGGTTTTACCTATGATTGA
>MU228439.1:195538-208035 GCA_018584345.1 Thuja plicata
CAATTGAGTATGAACATCTATTTATACTAATCTAGGCTCAATTCTTGATTCATGCATTTACACGTTAACTCTAGATTCAAGATATACAACTTGATCTTGATCTGTAGTTAGATATGCTTTAGATCCGCTAGGATGCTTTAAAGAATTTACATAAAGCATGCATGGCCATCTAATATGATAAAAACAAAAATAAAAATCTATAAATAGATTTACATTGCTTTAATCGACATGTAAAACTCATATCCACAATTTGCAGGTTCTTGATCTGTCTGTCGGTTCTGATGGTTGGTTTTCTTGATCGTCGATGTTCCTTCTTGAACATGTCATCAGGTATGCTTGTCTATTCCTGTCGGGTTGATTCTAGAAACTGTGTTGGCCGGTAATGCTTGTGTTCACTAGTAATTCTTGTGTTAGCTGGTAATGCTTGTGTTCACCGGTGAAGCTTGTCACATTTATACTTAGCATTTTTTCTCAAAAATTCTTTGTGCTGTCGGGTATGCTTGCATTTCACCAGTACTGCTTATGGTTCGCCAGTGATGCCTTTTTTCTTCCGGTAATGCTTTCTATCTGTGTTTTTCCTCTGAGTATACTAATGGAAAAATAATGTCATCATACCAGTACCTCCCACTACATTGTTTCTCAAATGGTAATTGCTTCTAGCCTTATTTACCAAATCTGCAGTAATTTGTGTTTTCTCTTCATCTGAAGCTCTCCTGACTAAAGGCACATCTTGACGGTTTTGTGAATAACACCTTATATGGTCATCAGTCTCCTCTACTTCATTATCTAATAAAACTTGTTGATGACTAACCTCTATATTTCCTTGTGAACTATATAAATCATGATTTTCATTTTCAGTATCTGAATCTATATCATGACATGAATATGCATTTTTCATATTATGATTACATTGTTTACCCTCATCATTTCCTTGTTCTTCATTTACTCTTAAATCTAAGGAAACAACACAAAAATTAGGGTTATGTGGGGCTTCACAAGCTTCACACTAGAGATCATCATTGCAAAAATGGACAGCATTCTTATGTAGAGGGTCTGGAGTTCTGTTATCATTTTTCTCCCTTTTAGGTGGAATAATAGGCTTCCCATCCTTAAACTGAGTTCCATAAGGATGATTTTGCATTCTATTTAGAGGATTATATGTATTATTGTAAGAAGGCCTATTGTTCTGAGGAGTCCTAAATTCTTTATACTTTGGTTCTTTTTGGTTGCTCCTACCAAACCTTGAGTCATCTCTCCTATTTAATTTACCAGACACTATTCTATTCATTTCAATATTTATTGCTATCTTATAAGCATCAGTAAGAGTTCTAGGGTTTTCATTCCTAAGAGCATATCCCATTTTATAATCAAAGGCATTTAAATAAGTTTCTAAACATACCTCTTCATCTAGCCTTATCTTCTAAAATAGCTTGTGCATAGCTCTTTGAAATCTGGTATTAAACTCAGTGACTTCCTCATTGTAATTCTTTTTGATGTTATTGAATTCATTCAACAAAAAGCCTTTATTTGTTTTATCACCATGCCGATCTTTAAATAATTCAATTAACTCATCCATGGAAGCAACAGAACTATTAGAAAGGCTTCTAAACCATTCTCTAGCATCTTCTACTAGAGACTGAACAAAAAGATTCATTAATACATCCTCATGAGTGATATTTAAATCATCAACAAAATCAATGAACTTTCTTAAACGTGTTTCAAAAGAAATAACATTGTTACCTGCGAACTTTGGGAGCTTTTCTCCTATATCACCCACATCTTTTGGGAATGAATTAGGATATCCAGGGATACCAATAAAGTTAAACTATTTTTACCTTTTAGTATGCAATGGTTTCTTTGAAAACTATCATTCTCTTTAAAAGTAGTAGCTTTTGCTTTGAAAGCTGTGGTATTCTCTACTCCCGAATATTTGGAAGACTGGAGAAAATCTATTTTCCTCTTCATTTCAATTGTTGCAGCTTCCATTTGTGCCTTTTCTAACATCTTTTCCATGGTCTCCTTTTCAATTCTTAATTTCTCCAAATCAATATCCAACTTGGACATTTGCTCTATTAAAGGCTTCTAAAACTTAGGTTCTTCATTTCTGTATTCAGTCATTTTTTGCTTACCTTTGTCCTTGTCCTTTTGTGAACTACAAGCTCTATAAGTAAGTGGTATTTCTTGGTCCTTTTGAGACCTCTTTTTACCTTTTATATTTTGATGTCTTGAGGATCTTATTTTAATCTTATCAACATCCTTATGCTCATGTTTTTTCTTTCTCAGTTCTCTCTCCATTTTCATTTGATGAATAAGGGCAAGTTGTTTTACGATATGTCTTTCCTCATTTTCCAGCTCATTAGAGGGGGCTTCTTCAGAATTTGAACTAGATTTATTTGTTTCCTCTCTTTCATTAGAAGTAGAAGTAATTGTAGGTGTTTCTAATACTCTCTCCGCAGCTTCATCATATTCTGAAGTACTATTTCCATCATGAGAAGGCTAATTGCTGCTAACCTCTCTCCTAGTATTAGTTTCTTTACCTTTTGGAGGAGTTACATGAATGCTAACATGGTTTATTTCTTCCTCTAGGACATCTCCATCCTCGAGGATGATGGGATTCCACCATCTAAGGCCCTCTCAGGATTATTTTTCATTCTTGACCTAGTATTCATTCTGAAAGATTTTTACTAAATTTGTATTGATCTCAGAGATTTTCTTTAGAGTCACCACCCAAAAATAGTTAGGAATGAACAAATACTACCAAAAGAAAATTTTGACAACTGTAACTGGTATGATTTTTAATCACTAGCCTTCCCCAGTAGAGTCGCCAATTTGTTAGTGTTTTTTCTTGCAGGGCCTCTAAAATTATTGAATACTTGAATAACTCTATGACTCCCAATGACTTTGAAAATATAACTCAAGCAAGATACCTATTATCACCTCCTTCTTTTTTGAGATCCAGTGACTCGGGCAGGTTTTACCTATGATTGATTACTGACTTGGCAGTATCTTTAGAATGGATTTTGCTTATGTGTTGAATGCTCTGTTCCTATATAGATACATAGATGACAATGCAAATAACTATGATTACTTTGAGAAAGATCTTAACAATCGAAATCATTATCTTGATGATGACAGACACCAACATAATAAGGAATTTCATCTTTCTTTCCTTTTACAATTCTTATGAATTTAGAAGGAATAACCTATTTGATTTTCTCTTTAAGAAATCAACAAACTCCAACTGTAAACTCTATGAGTACAATTGATTTTAGATATATGTTCTGAAGGTAATTGATTTTTAATAGTTTTAAATATTTTGGATGATGATGGATCACCAAACAAGTTCTAGACCAGTGCTTATCTTTGGGCTATAGAGTCAAAAGATATAAATCAACAGAGATAAACAAATAAGAATACTATAGGATGCCTTACAACCTACATACAACTCAGGTAAAGTGCCTTACAAATTACCCTGTCACTCCCACAATGTTATATCAAATCCTTAATTACTGCTATACTCTCTGAAACTACTCACAAAAGTTAATTCTCCCCTTAGAATAAACTTGCAAATAATTAGATAGCTACCTTATAGCCAATATGTTTAACATGCCTTACAAATTAAACATAAAAGAGTACACACAATAAGTAAAGAAACAATAACAATATAAAATAAAGTTGTATTGTATTTTATTCATAAATTTCTGCTTCAATACATATCAAGGCTAAAAGCTCAAAAACACAGACTAAAATCTAGAAGTCTGGCTTGCCAATATATTTCATCTCTCTTCAAAATATTACAATTTAATCTATTTATAGGTTCTAACCATCTTGGAATCCTTAAGACAAGGATGCAACAAGCTTTAGATTGTTGTAAAAACCTAACCCTAAAACTTAGAAAAAGACAAAAAACAAGAATGCACCAAGTGGTGGAAAGACAAAATAGAGGAATGAAATCTGATATGTACTTTGTCTTCATGTGATCTTCACCATCTTTGGTTGTGCATCTTGAGGATAGTCCCTAATTTGACTTTTGGTGATGACTAACCTTCTTGTCTTCCACAAAATCTAAACTAGGTACTCTTACATTCCTTTATTCTTCATCAATGATATCCAAATATAATGTTATTGGCATCTTCTTTTTGGGCTTTGTCAGGTTGTCCCAGGCAGTCACATCCTCTTCTTTCGGCCATTCAAAATTCTGGATATTCTCCAACTGGGTCTTTTGCCTCTCCCATCTAGCATCTGTTATGCTCTTTACATCAGATATGAATTTATTACAATCTGACTCTACTTTAAATGCCTCATCTACCAGTGCATTGAATCTTTCCATATCCAATTCTCCCTTAACTGATATATAAATGTCTTTATTTGGGAGTACATTGTCAAAATATGATAACCATAACCACAATGGTTTTATTTGATCATCCTCTGTCCTAATAGGTGGCACAAATCTATTATATCCAGACCCAAACATCTTTAACTTAGCATCAACTTGGTTGGCCTTTCCTTTGAAGAAAGAGTAGCGCCATTTTTTTCTATCTCAGTACCAACCAAGGTTACTATTTCTTGTATCTCTGATCTCAATGGTTGTACTGATGCTAGTCTTTCAAAAAGTGGAGGCCTTCCAGACCAAGTAGCATAATAGGGGTTCAAAATTGTCAAAAAACTTGCCACCTCAGTCTGTATACCTGACAATCTACCATATACCCCATATACTACATCCATCTTATCCTTAATAGCATTGATTCTATGCTGCAAAATTGATACGAATGCTTCCAAAATCACACCATTATGTTCAATGGCTCCCTGCTCTATTTCAATTAATGTATCCCATGTATCTTCAGTCTAGATTTCAGCATCCACTACCCCTTTAGGATCAACAGGGGTGGGCTCTGCAATTTCCATTAGCTACTTGGTAAGCTCATTTATGAGCATATCATTTTCCTTAATTTTTATCAGTGCGAGTTGTCTATCTGTTGAAATATCACTAGCATCACTAGTAATCTTCTGCCGTTTCTCTGAGAGTTGAACTTTTTCAGCTTCATTAAGCTGAGAAAAATTGGTTAGAAGTTGGGATATCTCAAGATCCCCTATATTTTGGAGGTTCCAAATAATGTTATTTGCCTCCATCTTCTCTTGAATATTTATAAGGGCTGGATTCTGATCCTTTGGAGCTAAACTCCATATTGCAAGTGCTTGGGATTTAGGGCTATACCCAAATCCTGTAACCATGTATCCAACCTGGGTCTCTGATGAAAATTTTATAGCAGGCTGTCTCCTTATTTGGTCAATAATGAATGCTGAAGATAAGTCCTAGCCTTTAACAAGTAGTATCCCACTGGATTTTACCAGCTGTCTTGCTTGTTCAGGGGTAATCTCTTCTGATTCAGGATCATAATCCTATAATGTTTGAAGAGCTTCTTGGGTGACTAGATCACCACCTTCTAATTGCAACTGCTTTTTAACTTGTTTTTGTTTATTCCATATTAGAAAGTCTTTGAATTCCTTTGTTTTGATAAATTTATCATCCTTGAGGAATGCCTCTTGATGAATCAATCTTTCATCAGTACATGATCTCAGAGGCAATTCCTCATCTTCCTCTATATCCTTTTGTAGCCTTTTTCCAGCCCTGGTCTATTTTCTCAGTAAATGATCATAGGGTCTATCCCCTATTATTAATGCTCCAGTTCTATCTGTTCTTTTCCTTTGGGAAGGTTCACCTATTTCCACTTTTTGCCTCTTAAGTGGGGGCTCATTTGTGACCTCCTTTTCAGGGACCTCTGTCAGGTCAATGATGTTCTCCTCTTCCATCATACACCGTAGGGGATTTGCTTGATACTCTAGATGAGCAACTAGTGAGGGACAACCCTGATCACTATCATCATCATACTTGGACTCAGAATGGTCTTTATAGCCCTTCTCAGGAACTACCAATGCTTCTTCTAATTGATTACATAGAAGAGTATATTTTCAGTCATTGCCTCTAGCCTTTTCCAATATGGAAAATTGGGAAAGAAACCTCCAAATTTTAGTCATTTTCTCTTCACCTTTCCTTCCAGGACCAAAAGTTCATTGAAATTAATTTCTCTTTTGTTTATTTCTTCATCTTCCATGATATTTCTTCTCTAGTCCTCCTCCATACATTATTCATGTATTTTGGTGTAAGGGATAGTGGGTGTAAGCAATTTTCTTACATTGATGATGAATCCTTCTATATTCACATGCCTATAGAAGGAAAAACTCATCTTGTAGTGATTCATCTAGGCATTTATTGGGTCCATAGCCCTCTTTCCAATAGTGAAATTGTAGATTCTGAACTGCCTGGGGGTAAAAGTATCCTTCCTATGTGGAGCCAAGTGCTCATTGTCAACCAAAATCAGTTGTCTAATGAATTCAACTACTGCTATCCTTGGTGGCATATAAAATGGAAAAATGTGTGGGGGTTGAGGGCAACCATAAACCCTCATTATTGTAAAGTTCTTCTCAAAATAGAAATCACCCCAATTATGATCTCCTAGCCATTTTTCCATATATTGACAAGACCTCAATAGCTGGATCACCTTAACAGGAAATCTGGTCTTCTCTACACCTAAGCATTTAAGAATTGGATATATTATCCAATTCTCAAAAGCACAGAACTCCTGTTCCCTGGAAGTATTATTCCATATTTTGAGCCAAAACTGAATAGGGTTATCTTGGCCATGATGAAATCTCTGTGGCTACAAGGTATGACAATTCATAATTGGAAAATTATGATATAGGATCAAATGCATAAGTACTGAATAGTGTAAAAACCTTGGGTGATCCTTCTTGCTTTGGATATCAACAAAGCCCTGATGCATTTGATCAATGATGTATTGAATGTAGTCATAGTTGGAAATGGTATGGAAATTCTGCATATCCAATACCATCATAAAAATGTCTGAGGTAATTTTGTCAGCTCCAACATCTTTTCCCAACACTCTACATAGTGCATAAGCTATATATTTGACATGGAAATTCATGTCCTTATAAAAATATGGTGTTGTACCGGCCATTGGATGTATGTATGCTTTAATCTTCTTAGGGACATGGAAATCCTTGATATCCTTGGATGCAATGCCCACTTCCCTAACATATCTATTTTCTAATCTCTGAAGGTTTATCTTAGTAGTCATGGGGTAGTAGACATTAAAAGCTTTCATAAATGTATTATGGTCTAGGGTAAGTAGGGGCTTGCCATCATCCCTTTTAATAATTTTGGACAAGGGAGATCATACCTACTGGCCAACTCTAGTATGAAATCAACATCAATAAACACATCTGGAACAATTAACCTAGCTAACCCACAAGTCCAAGGGTTTGAGATAGGCATGGGTTCATCACTATTCTTAAAAAATTAATTGAACAATGAATAGCCTGAAGACCGAGGCGTCTTTGCATCTCTAATATATGCTATGTTATCTATTAAGGTGTCAGCACTTACCTTTCTGTTATGGCTTGACCCTGGCAATAAGGTAAGAAATTCATCTAAATAATTTCTCTTCCCTTTTGACTCATCCTTGACATCGTCATTTTTTCCACTTGTAGAAGCCATGCTCTATTTTCGACTCATTTTGCCTTGTTCTGTTATCAAATTTTGATACCAATATTGAAACAAATCTATCAGCAAACCCTTGCTATCAATCTTTAAACCCTTTGAAACTCTGAATTCAACCACCAAACTCACTACAACTTTCTCTCTCTGTCAAATTCTAAACTACTAAATCACCTTTTGAATTCTTTGTTTCTGTAAATTTTACTTACTAAAAAAGTACTTAAAATTTTGCAAACTCTTTGCTTCTGAGAAAATGAAAACATGGTAAAATGAAATAATAACAAGGAAGTATACTTATAATCAATAATTCAATGCATACGTCTCCTCAAACTAGTAAACTAGCATTCAGTCACTTCCATAATTAGTTTCACATATTGTGCCATCAATTTCTGGTTCTAGCCGTGGCATTCAAACTGTCAAACAATTAATTTCTGATGAGTGATTTCGCATAAAAACCTTATAAAATTCAAAGTGTAATCAAAATCAAATCTGATTGGCAATATTTACTCATACTATGGCTACTTTTCCATCTGTTATAATATTTAAAATCTAATTGGTTAACAACTATCCATGGTGGCGCCACTTAAAAGTCATTTTTTAACTCTAATCAACTTCCAGCGACTTGGCGAATGAGTAGTCTCTTTGTCATATTATAATCTAGATAACTGCAATTCCCTTAGGACACTTGGCGGCAATGTTGTTTTCAAACTGATTTCTAACCTCCAGTTTATTAAGAGACTTGGCGACTGAGTAATCTCCAGGTCGCTTGATAATTTCTTAACTATGGTTTCAATCATGAGACTTCCTGACTACCGCTGGATGCAATCTTTGATCAACGGTTGTCGCTAAGTCTCTTATTCTTTTTCTTAACTCAATTTTAATCATGAGACTTAGTGAAAACACTTGAACTGTTAACTTATAAACTTTAACCCATAACCATGAGTTATATCAAGAGACAACACGACTGTATAGTCTCAAAGTCACTTTACGGAATCTTTAACTTTGATTAAATCTTGAGACAATGCAACTGCCGTCAGATCTTGTCTTAGAATCAATGGTGGTCGTGAAGTCTCCTTACTATTTTAGAATATTCGAACTGGTCTAGAGACTATGCAAAAAAGCCTTTTCACCAAGTCTCATGATAATAAAGAATATTTGCTTTCTCTTACGAGATCCAGCGACTAAGAAATAAGGCACATGCAAATAAATTTAACTTAAGTGCCAAAAAGGTAACAAGAAAATAGAATCAGTTTCAGAAAATTAGGGCTTCTTCACATTTTTGCCTAGGAAATACTAGGGTGTAAGGTTTTTTGACATTCTTAATATGATTTTGAGGCAACAAGACCTACTAACAGTAGAATATCATCATTTTTAAATATGAACTTAACTTTCAAGATACAGGGGATGACTGACAACTCAAAAAACAATTTGGGGCAAACATCAAATAGGAAATACCACTAACACTCCCCTTGTGTGCTATGTTTTCTTTGCTCCTAAATCTATTTCCCATGTATTTTTTGAATGTCCTTTTACATCTTTAATGTGGTATTTTTTTGTGGGTTCCCCTGTTAGATGGAATACCAGACCTGGCCTCTCTTGGTTCGAAGTCCTTATTGTTATTGAGTGTTTTGATGATCAACTTAATACATTATGGTATGTTTTGTGCTGTGAGGTTTTATGATTTTTATGGTACAAGCAGAATGAGGATGTATTTTGTGGATCAAGAAGGGTTCTTACTAAGTTTAATCCTAAACTCACCTTCTTATACATCATGTTATATATTTTTGCAGTGTTGGAGATCCCAAAGAGTATATTCATGATTTTGTGGTGCAGAAGCACCTTGGAAAACTCTCCATTCTTAGTTTGAATTTTTTCTTGTAACTAACTCTATCCAATTCAGTGACTTTTTTTTTTACCTTAGAAGGTCTTGCAAGGTGTGTGGCTAGATGGATTAGTATTTAGTACTAAAATCCAACCTAGTGTTGTTAATTTCTTGTTTTTATGGTTGTTACGTCTAGAATGGGAAAATGAGTCTTAATGAGTCCTAGACTTAGGTGGGATGAGGAAAGTGCCTAAAAAGACCTTGATGATGTGTAATCATCTATTGAAGGAGGTTAGAGGTCCTAAAATTTAGTTATGAGCATTAATGCAAAAGATGCTAAATGTTGTCATGACAACATTTTGCAATATTGCAATGTTGGATGCAACATAGAGAACTTTTTGATTCCTTTCAAAATGGAGTTGGGAAATCAATGTTAGTGGCCTAGAAACATGTACGAAGCATCTTAAGATACTCCAAGGCTCATTTCCTAAGGTAGAATGAAGGTAATCAAGTTTTTGAATAGGAAGAGAACTCCATGTTCTGGTTTTTACAATACAGTCGACTTGTTTGAATGCTAATGGTGTGTTAATGGATTGAAAGGTTGAATATTTTGTTGGGTCCATGAAGTAGGAGTAGATACAAGATCTTTTCATTTAGTGAGAAAGTAGATTATAGTTTATTTGATAGTCTTAGGAAATTGTTTAGGATTTAGAGTGTTTACTGGTCCAGTTTAGGAGGATTTTGGTTTCATGGATCTCCTCTAGAATCCAACCATGGGAAACTACAAAAGGTGGATGAATATGTTAGGGGAGCCTCTGTACAGTGTATATATGTAAGGAGGATTTTAGGAAAATAAGCTAGCTATTTTTAAAGTTATGCCCTAGGTGAGCAATGTTAGGAATAACAGTCCACAAGACAACTGAGAGGGGGGTGAAGCAGTTGTAGTATAGATTATTAATCTTTAAACTTTATAAATCAAATCTACAAACATAAATGATAACATAGTAAATACCAACACCATAACACAATATTTTTTGTCGAGGAAATCTTGTTAAAGGTAAAACCCCGGTGGGAATTAACACCCACAAATAATGTATTGAGAGTATAGTATCCCTGTTAAAAGATATTAGCCCTGGTAGGAGCTTGTTTACAATATTATAGTACACAGTCCCTATTAGGAGACAGACCATGTTAGGATTTAAAGAAAATAGTAGGCTCACTACCAAGGCACATTTCCCAAAGAAGGTTAAAGCCACCCTCAAGGATTTACGATCTGAATCAAGTGTATAAAGCAAATAAACAATCCAGTGAACTGTCTGATAGAAACTATCTTTGCTTGGTCATTTCCAATGAAGTATCAACTTTGCTCTATATCCAGTAGTCAACAAGCCTCGTAGCTTCCACACATCTTTGTCTTTAATTCTCTATCACACATCTCTGTCTTTAATTATCTACCACACCTTCTCCATAATAAAAGATCATCCATATATACCTTCTTACAACAATTCATTAGGTCAGCCAGTTAAGCTTTCCTAATACATAATCAACTAGGTTGGCCAATTAAGGCTTTCCATCATACAAATAGCTATATAACCATTTTCTAAGATATACATGGTACCTATAAAAAGTAAAAATTAACTACAATCCATCTCATATACTTACAAATCCGCAATCCGTTCTCACAATTAATTTTACACGCTACATGTCTGAAGTCAGCCAGGAACTAGGTCTTCTTTAGAATACATGCCACAGCTAATGTCACCAGTATCCAAACAACAATAAAACTCAACCCATTACTCCAACATATGTCGGGTGTCCACCAGTAAGCTTGCATCATCTAAAATATCTATTCCAGAAATATATACTCGAAACACAGAGACCTGCTATGTCCAAAATCACAGTTACAACCTAGAAAACCAGTCTACACCTAATCAACTATAACATCCACATTATGCAACATAAATCCAAGTGAACTTAGTAATAAGGTCAACACACATCCTTCTACATAATTCCAACTTCAATCATTCAGAATCATTCGTACAGTGTTCATACACTCCTTCTAGTCAAGTAGCCAGTCTGTCTTCTCCATAGAAATATATGTTGACATTAGTGAAAAAACATGAATATCAATAGCATGATTAGTAACCCAAACTATTATCATCCAACAATCTCCCCCTTTGGCATTGATGGAAACATATGGGAAAATCCATATGCATCAACCCAAAAGTACTTTCTCTCAATACAATCTTCTTTATATCCTCAACACAAACCTCCCCAAAATAGTAGGGATTTTCACATAGATTCCGTCCCCCTTTGGAAACAATGGTAAAGGGTGCCATAACTCATCTGTAGTCTTCTGTAAGGTATATCTTTTTCAAATCTTCATGTCCAATCAACTAGGTGCAAGATCACCCAAATTCACTCCATAGTATTCTCCTGTGATCACTCCCCCTAAGGAGTAGATCCATACATCAAGTCCAGGGAATGATATAGCTCTGAGATTGGTGCAGAGCACCCTAGGGTTTAGCTCAAAACCCTAGCCCCAGAAATTTTGAACAAGTTTTGATACAAGTCTTCTAACGAGCAAGTCATGTTTTGCATTGTCGCTCAGTCGCAGAGCCAGCAGCGAGCAGAAAAGTAATGCATCGCACACTCGCGATGCTAGTTAAAAGTTAAGTCTTATAGTGAGCGAATGCGCGACAAGGAGCTCATCGCAAGCTCGCGAGTCAATTCGCAGTTAGTGAAAACCCGGTGCGACAACGCGACGAGCATTGGATTGCTCAGTCGCAAGGCAAAGGTCAGCTCAGGGAAGCACATAGCGGGTACGCGACGGGTGATCATCGCTCGGTCACAGAAGAAAAGTTAGCTCATCTCCAGACAGTGCGATAGCGTGACTAACGTGCATCACAGACTTGCTAAGTGAGTAGCAGCTTGGGAAAAAGCAATGCGGGATTGCGACGAGTATGTCATCACTCAGTCGCGGATCAAGACATAAAGAGTAAATATAGTTTGCGACTATGCGATGAACAGAAAAGACAGTTAAGAGAGTCAGCAGGCTGACATGTCAACTGGAGAAGACATTGAAAAGTCTTAACCGCC
>MU228439.1:218890-231630 GCA_018584345.1 Thuja plicata
AATATTTGTTTGGCATTAATGTCAAAGGGAGAGAATGTATCCATATTATCATCAGAAACTATTCATTATCATATTACTCCAAACAGGGAGAGATCATATCCATAGGGAGAGAATTTGTATCAAAGTTACAAACAAAAGACAGAGACATCAAAGAAGAAGAACAGTCAAGAGAGAAATTGACACAGACAAAGGATACAACACATCAAAAGAAGAAATAGAAAAGCTGCAAGAATCAAATCTAAGCTTACACAGAGCTTACCGGCAGTCAGACATTTTTATCAGTTATCAAAACAAACTATTTGGTAATTTGATGAATCTCAAAAATTGTATTTCATATTGTATTAGAAATAGTATAGTGTGATAATATACTGTGTTTCCATAAATGGCAAAGGGAGAGATTGATGACATGTAACTGATTGAATGTTTGATAATGTTAAGTTGAAGATGATGCAAGACATTAAATCAGTTAATGGTTTGTATTGTCATTGATGTCAACTTGATATCATCTGTATGGTCATACACATAATGACAAAGACTTCAGAGAATCAATGGAACAGAAGTTATGCTTTCAGCAATGCATAAAATTCAAGTATTCACTAAGTGATAGACCACACCGGCGGAGTGCACACCATCGATAAAGACAGAGATAAAGTCACAGTGATGCCCGATGAGTAGAAGACAGTGTTGCCTGATGAAGTAGAATCACAGGATGCCTGACAAGGTGAAAACAATGTTGCCCAATGAGAAAGATCCAATGATGCCTGACGGACGGAGAGCCCAAAGCTAATTGAAGTTGCACCGACGGAACTGGCAGTTATCACCAGCGGTGAACTATAGAATTGACCGACAGAATAGAGAGATCAGAAAATGAAAAAATATCTAGCTGGCAGAGCTTAAGGATAGACTTAACTGGTTGTTTTATTTTTTTTATTTGACCATAGTTAAGTAAGTGATTTAAAGATGATTTATACAGTTGGAAAGAAGATAACTATGAGATAAATTAGGAGTTAAAGTCGTAAATCAATTTAGCTGGATTGTTTTCACACCAAGAATCAAGAATCAAGAACCAAGAATTAAGGAAAAGCATGTCTATATAAGAGACAAGCATAATTCATTTCTATATGCACTCAGATACAAGGGGGAGTGAATTGAGAGAAGATGTTGAAGAGAAACTAATGAAGGATAAACTTCATGCAGTCCTAATCAATCAAGCTAAGGGAGAGCTAAAGAATTTTGTAGACACTGACGAACAGTGAAGCACAGCATCACAGAGTAGAAAGAGTGAATTACAAAGAAATTGAATTGATACATTGATCAGAAAGGTATTGTACGTAAATAGATCCGAATATCTTCAATTCAAGTTGCATTAGAAATAGGTCATTATGTTTCAGTTTAACCATTGAAGCATTAAGTCTCTTAATAGAGTAGGACTTAACAGTCTTTTATAATTGAGGTCCCAGTGGTTTTTCCCTTAATAGGGTTTCCACGTTAAAATCCTTGTGCTATGTGTGTATGGTTTATTACTTTATTGTTTTACATTTCACATATACATTTATGGATTGATTGGTATACTCTGCATATTTACTGATTATCGGTAAATGAGTTTTGCTGATTATCAGTAATCAAGGAGAATAAGGACAGAAAAGGTAAACCGACAGACAGTAAATTGTTTCAAGTATTTCAAGGCATACATCTTGTAGGGACTTAATAATCTGAGGTGTATTAATTGGTGGATTAAAGTTTAAAGGATAAATTTTTGAGGCCACTGATTCACCCCCCCCCNCTGATTCCCCCCCCCCCCCCCCTCTTAGTTATTACTAAAAATAAGGCCAACACACATCTTTCCACATAAATCCAACTTCAATCATTCTGAATCATCCATACAGTGTTCATACACTCCTTCCAGTCCAGTCGCCAATCTGTCTTCTCCACATAAATATATGTTACATTAGTGACAAAACATGAATATCAACATCATGATTAGTAACCAAAATTGAATGCTAATGGTGTGTTAATAGATTGAAAGGTTGAATCTTTTGTTGGATCCATGAAGTAGGAGTAGATACAAGATCTTTTCATTCAGTGAGAAAGTAGATTAGAGTTGATTTGATAGTCTTAGGAAATTGTTTAGGATTTAGAGTGTTTACTGGTCCAGTTTAGGAGGATTTTGGTTCATGGCTCCCCTATAGAATCCAACCATGGGAAACTAATAAAGGTGGATGAATATGTTAGGGGAGCCTCTGTACAGTGTATATATGCAAGGAGGAGTTCAGGAAGTTAAGCTAGTTTTTTTTAAAGTTATGCCTTAGGCGAGTAATGTCTGTCTAGCTAGGGTATGACAGTGTTAAGTTTGAGTGCCATTGCAAGGGTATGTTTGGAAGAACAAAACCAATGGTGCTTTTAAAATACTTAGGGTATAATAGAACCCTGTCAACGAGATAAGGTCCTTACCAATCCATCTGGATAGATTTCTAGATAGAAATTAGTGGATTGTAGTCATTACACAAAAATAGCCTTATTTGACCTACATTTTAGGACAGTACTGTATAGATGACCTAGGGAACTAAAACCTTAAAAATCTTCAATTTTTTGGAAAAGGGTATCCATATCTGAAATTATTCTTTGGGGTTGTTTGAGAAGTTTGAGAAATAATCTAGAAAAACCCTCAATTATTTTGACTTTGAAGACCCATTCAAATGGGATGGAAAGGATTTAAAACGGATGTCCTAATAGTGGACATGACCTTTGCAGTACTGGTGAACATGTTTTGAAGAGTTTGTACTTGGAATCTTCCAAGAGAGTATAGAGACAAGGAGCAATTTCAATGTTGGAAATCCTACAAGGTAAAACACAAAAGAACTAACTCTTGGAGTGGATTTAGGATATTCTTAGGCTTAGATACTTGAGACTATTAGGGTCCTAAAAGAGGAACTAGGATCCTGAGAAGACTAGGACATGTAGGAGTCCTATCTAAAGCATTGTGTGAGCACACCTTGGAGAACTTCCATCAGATTTGTATCAAATCATACTTGATCAGGCTTGTAGTTAATGTTCTAACTAGTAGAGTCAGTAGGAGAATCCATGATGGTGACCAATGTAGAGTTGGCTAAAGAGGTAGATGATCAAGAAGTGGAGAATAGAATACTCCAGACAGATTGGCTCAATTAGAGAAAAAGATAGATGAAGTTGATGTGAAAGTAGAATAAGTGAAGGATAAGGTTGAAGGGAAAGGCAAGGAGATTGTCATAGATGATGAAGTGCCCGAAGTTTATATTGTCCTTAATTAGGAACTATTCTTGAAAGCTTTAAAGGCTATGAGTGGTAAAGCACTAGAAGGAGTTCCAATATTTACTAGAAAGATGGAACCAGAGATAGTCCTAGATTGGATAGAAGGACTAGAAAACCATTTTGAGTGTGATGGTATCAATGAGGCTCAAAAGGTGAAGGTTGCAAAAGAAAGACTGAGAGGGTCTGCACTCACTTGGTGGAAATTGATCCAAGATGAGAGAGAGAAGGAAGGGAAAATACCCATTGCTTCATGGAAGGCTATGGTAGCAAGAGTAAGGGATGCTTACATCCCTGAGGATTATGAAATCTAGTTGCACAAAAGCAGACAAGTTCTAAGACAAAAGAACCTAGATGTCAACTCATACACTGAAGAATTTCAAAGACTTTGTATGAGGTCAAGAGTAGTAGAGGATGAGAAAGTGAAGGTAGAAAGGTACCTTAATGGACATAAATGTACCATTCAAGATGAGATGAGTCTTTTGACTCTAGATACAGTTCAAAAATGCAACCAAATTGCTATCAAGGTGGAAGACAAGTTGAAAAAGAAACAAGATTCCAACACTTCAAGAAGAAGGGGTAGAGGAAGAGACACTAGAGGACAAATAAGTGGTTATGGTGGAAGAAACTTTGAATCTAAAGGACAAGCAGAGACTAAGCTCACTGAACAACATGAAGGATATTTCAATAGAGGAAGAAACTCTAACAATAGAGGAAGAGGCAATAGTCAAGGAAGACGCAACTATTTTTCCAATGTGAAGTGCTATCAATGTAATCAATTAGGACATACAGCATATAGGTGTCCAGAGAAGGGAAGTACCTCTTAAGGAGGTGACAAAAGAGTGAACTATGTTGATGAAGAAATAAGTGGAAACAAGAACCCTGAAGTGCCATTAGAATCAGAGGAGGGAGAGAATCTCATGATGAGAAGAACTCTGATCAAAGAGCCAGTGAAGGAAGAACTCAGTCAAAGGAAATCACTGTTTAGAGTAAAGTGTAAGATCATGGGCAAAGTGTGTAGAGTCATCATAGACTCAGGGTCAGCTGACAACATTAGTGTCAAAGGAGGCAGTCAGTAAGTTGAAAATGACAAGGATACCCCACACCAGTCCCTATAAGGTCACTTGCCTAAACAAAGGACAACATGTCCTAGTTAATGAGAAAGCTTGCGTAGAATTCTCAATTAGGATATATAAGGATAAATTTTAATGTGATGTCTTACCTATCGATGCATGTCACTTTCTCCTAGGTAGACCATGGAAATTTGATATAAATTCCATGCATGATGGAGTGAAAAAATCATACTCTTTCAAGAAAGATAATGTGACATACAAAATCTAGTCATTGTTGGAGGATGCAGAGTTGAAGACTACTAGTCCCAATGTTCTCATGGTGAGTGAAAAATATTTCTTAGAGACTTTAGAAGAAGGAGAAGGAGTTGGATTTGCACTAGTGTTAAATCCAAAGGAAGTTGCAGACAAAACAGAGAAGAGGATAGAGCTACCAAAAGAAGTCCAAAAGATGTTAGAGAATTATGAAGGAATAGTGAGTGATGGACAACCATCAACCCTACCCCCTAAGAGGTCTGTAAGCCATCAGATAGACCTAATACCAGTAGCTACCCTACCCAATAAGGCATCCTATAAAATGACTCATCAACATAATAAGGAAATTGCTAGACAAATCCAAGAGCTCTTAGAACAAGGCCTTATAAGAAAGAGCATTATCCCTTGTGGTGTTCCCATAGTCCTAGCACCCAAAAAGGGAGGGACTTGGAGGTTATGTACAGACTCTAGAGAAATCAATAGGATCACCATTAGGTATAGGTTCCCTATCCCTAGGATAGAATACCTAATGGACTGTCTAAGAGGAGCAAGGTACTTTACAAAGATAGATCTAAAGAGTGGCTATCATAAAATTAGGGTAAATGAAGGGGATGAGTGGAAAACAACCTTCAAGACTATAGAAGGACTGTATGAGTGGCTTGTCATTCCATTTGGGTTGTCAAATGCCCCATCATAATTCATGAGGTTGATGAATGAGGTACTTAAAGAGTATAATGGAAAATTTGTAGTTGTCTACTTAGATGATATACTCATCTATAGTAAGACAAGGGAAGAACACCTCAAACACATTGAACTAGTTTTTAAGAAGCTACAGGAGGAGAAGTTGATGATCAACTTAGAAAAGTGTGAGTTCATCAAGACAGAGTTAGTATACCTTGGTTTTGTGCTATCTCAGGGTAACTCAAAGATGAATTCTAGCAAAGTGGAGGCCATCATCAACTAGCCTACTCCAAGAACAAGCACCGAGGTAAGAAATTTGCATGGCCTAGCACAATACTATAGAAAGTTTATTGGGAAATTTAGTACAATTTGTGCTCCTATGTTGGATACTATTAAAGGAGGCATGAAGACTAAGTTTATTTGGAATGAACAAGCTAACCGTGGTTTTGAGCTACTGAAAAAGAAGATTGCAACCCAACCAATTTTGGTTTTACCAAGCTTTGAAATTTTATTTACAGTGGAGTGTGATGCCAACAATGTGGCAATTGGAGTTTTCTTAAGCCAAGAGGGAAGACCAGTGGCCTTCCACTCTGAGAAACTAAGTGAGACTAAGAAGAAATACTCTTCTTATGACCTAGAGATGTATGCTCCGGTCCAGTCACTGAGAAAATGGAGGCATTACCTACTTCCAAAGGAGTTCATATTCTATTCAGACAATCAAGCCTTGAGCTTCTTGAACTCACAAGACAAATTGAGTCACAAGCATATGAAGTGGGTTGAATACCTGCAAGCATATACACTCAATATCAAACACAAGAAAGGATTGAAGAACAAGGTTGCAGATGCCTTAAGTAGAAGAGCCCTTACTATCTAGGAGATCCAACTACATAGAATGGGAATAGACAACTTCAAAGATCTATATGGTGATGATGAAGACTTTGCAGATATCTATAAGGTATGTCAAGAATATTAGAACCACTTTCATAGAAAATATTCTGAATATAGTTTGCAAGGTAATCTCCTATTTAAAGGAAGTCAACTATGTGTCCATAGAGGGTCTATAAGGGAGAACTTGATTCAAGAGAAACACAATGGTGCATTGAGTGGCCATTTTTGGGTCAGTAAGACACAAGAACTTGTTCAGAGATTTTACTTTTGGCCAAAGATGAATGTTGATATTAGGAAATATGTTGAAAGTTGTCTTGTGTGTCAGAAGGACAAGGGAACATCTTCTAATGCTGGCCTATACCAAGCACTTCCTATCCCAACTAGACCATAAGAATGCTTAAGCATGGAATTTGTGGTTGGATTGCCTAAGTCAAGACAAGGAATGGATAGTGTCTATGTGGTAGTGGATGGATTCAATAAGATGGCTCACTTTGTGCCATGCAAGACAACCAATGATGCCAGCCAAATAGCTTCTCTTTTCTTTAAAGAGGTAGTTAGAATACATGTATTTCCCTTGATCATTGTGTCAGACAAAGACACCAAGTTTATGAGTCATTTTTGGAAGACTCTCTGGCAGAAGTTGGGCACCAACTTATCCTTTGGCTCTGCATACCATCCTCAGACTGATGGTCAAAAAGAGGTAGTTAATAGGAGTCTTGGAAATCTCCTAAGATGCTTAACAAAGGAGTATGGTCAGACATGGGACAAACTCATAGGCCAAGTTGAATATGATTAAAATGATACTGTGAACAAGACTTCTGGTAAGAGTCCTTTTGAAATTTTATATGGCCTACACCCTAGAGGAATTTATGAGCTTAGAGAATTGAAGGATGGAGTTAAAAGGAGTGGATATGTTGAGGACTTTGCCTATGCTATGCAAGAAGTTCATGAGACAGTCAAGAAGACACTGATTGACAACACTGAGAAGATCAAGAGTAAGGCTAATGAAGGAAAAGGGGATGTTCAATTAAAGGTTTGGGATCTAGTGATGGTACATATCAACAAGGCTAGACTCCATAAAGGAATCCCACACAAGCTACAGATGAGAAGAATTGGCCCCTACACTATACTGGCCAAGTATGGAGAAAATTCTTACAAGGTGGAGTTGCCAGAGAACAGTGGCTTGTCACTACCTTTAACATTGTAGACTTGGTTCTATACAAGGGACCAATCCCTGATCTAGATTAGAGCTTGACTGAAATCATCCAAGAGGTATGGATGTAGAATGAACATAAAAATAGTGTACAAGGCCCTTGTAGCATGTTTTTAGTTGGTATAAAGAGTTTAGCATTGGAATTCTTCAAAGCCAAGGAGAAGCATTGAGATAAAACTAGTGATGAATGTCCTTCAAGGTGAACCACAATTGTTGTGACTCTTGGGGAAGAGTTACGAGTATTCATAGGCTTAGTGTCTATAGAATTGTGAGGTCCTAGAGTGGAACTAGGATCCTAAAGTGGACTAGGACAAGTAAGGTCTTGTCTAGTGTATTGTGAAGCACACCTTGGGGTTACTTCTATCAGTTTTGCAACTACCGAGTGCATTTGCTTAAAATATTTAAAATTCATTTTATGCATATCCTAAAATCATTGTTCTCCATGAGAAAACATCTATTTGAGGCATTATGTCAAATAATTCACATACCTTGTATAGGCTTCCACATTTTACATACATGAAAACTAGGACACTTACAACTACACCATCTGACAAAAACACTGGAAGTTGAGACTATGGTGGAATTTCAGACCAAAGAATGTGAAAATGTTGAGACATGTGACATTCAAAATTAATAGTGGATGTGAAAATATTGGATATAGAACCTACATGGGGGATTTTAGACCTGGTTCATATGGACATGAACAAAATAAAGTAGTTTTGTTTTCTAACTTGCTAATACAAATTTAAGGCCTATAATTATAGAGTCCGGGATACAAATACAAATGATTACAACCAGTCACATATTATTTCTCATTCATTATTGTCTAATGAACATTTTGTAACCATGTAAAAAATCTAGACATGGTTGTATCATCTTAAAATGGAAGCACTTCCATTTTGGTAGGTTTAGCACCCTCATTTAGTACATTTTCATATTAGATTTGCATTTAGGATGCGCATGCACTTGATTATACATTTCTAGGTGAAATTAGGGTTAGGATTCTTTCAGTCCTCCTTAATATCCCTTTCTATGACTCCATTTTTAGGTATAACCTATGTATCTTCTCTCCTAAATCTCCACCATACCTACTCTTTGGCCTTTGTGCCCTTATCCAGCATTCTGGTATATTTTCCCACCTTCCTAGGTCCCCAGTTGGCCTAGGAATCCTACAGATTTCCCAAGTAGAGTTGCCTGAAAGACTCAGGTCAGTGTTGAAGTTGACCCTGACCTAGGTCAAGGTCAAGGTTGACCTTGACCTAGGTCAAGGTCGAGGTCATCCTTGACCTAGGTCAAGGTTGAGGTCGATCTTGACATCTGTCAGGAGGTGGTCCCCACTTTCAAATTTGACGCTTATCGGGGTTCTAAAACTTGAAATAGGTCCTCGGGTTCAGATGCGAAAGTGTTTTCCCCAAAATTTGGATTAATACATCCCCTCCTTGGTTGGTGATTGTAATTGGACCATAATTCAAGGTAAAATTTGAATTTGGGTCCCTTGCATTTCCCCAGGAGGTCTATATTGAGATCTCTATATAAACACTCGCTTTTGCCTTCATTTGGACATGAAAGAGAATCGTAAGATGATATGATGAAATTATGATTATGACATGATGATGATGCAAGAAAGTAAGATGATGATATAGAAGGACAAGATATGATGATGCATTGATACATACAAGAAGTTTTTTGGACAAGCCATTATGGATCTTCTTTGGAGCAAGAGAGACGTCTTCTTTCCTTCCTTCTTCTTGGATCCACCATTTTCAACCTTCAAGAATTCAAAGATACTATCATGGGGTAGAAACTATGAATTGTGAGTTTGGTAGGAATACTTTAGCCTTGGGGGCTTGGTATGCTTTCTTTTTCATATTCAAATCTATGCATTTCTTTCTCATTTTCAATTCATGTTAGGGTTTTAATCTAGAGGATTAGATCTTGACATTACACATTCGAAGCTCTTTCCAAGAGAAACACACACACATACATTCTACTATATTCGGCTATTTGTGGAGGTGGAGATCAACAAAATGGGGGTTTGACTAAGGCAAAACCCTATATAGCGACCCTAAAACCCCTCTTTTTTAGATATTTGCATGTGTTGTTTCAGGAGTTACAGGTTTGGAAAGAGTGAATCAAAGCACAGATCCGGATACCCTTTTTGACAAACTTTCAGGATCCAAAAATAGAATTCCTGTCGGAGACTATTTAGGTCGATTCTACCCTAGGTCAGAATCGGAAATTATGGGTCAATGGTGACATTGACTTGAGGGTACAAATTGAAACTATGTCAGAAAGGAAAAAGATTTCTGGGTTTTGTTCATCTCTACATTTCCATTCCAAATATGGTCTCAAATTTTCTAGAAACTCAACATAGGCTCCAAAAAATGGCATTTTCAAATTTTTTATGATGTGAGGTAGGTATTTTACTCCATTAATCTTTTCTTTAATTTCCAAATCTATATCCATTATCAAATACAAATTAAATGTAAATGGTTAAATTATGGCATAGGTCTCTTTTATATAAAAATCTCTATTGTGCAAACTCTATTTAGGAGATCATCCATAATTTATACCTTAGATTTTGGTGAACCCACGATAGAAACCTCTTTCTCTTTGGTGTTAGATTTATAGTTCATATTAGATCTTCCATGCATATAGAAGTAGGTTTTCTTTTATGCTCTTGCATTTATATTCCAAAAATACATAAAAATTATAAAATTTCTTTAAAAACACAAAAACATTTACATGTTTGTAATTTTATTGTGTGTTCAACATGTATGACTCTTGTTTTGAATACTTTGATGAAGATTTTATTGTACAAGATAATAGATCCCTTAATGAGGTACATGGAAGTGAGAATGAAAATGGTTCGAACGAGATCTCCATGGATCCTATTCCTATTTCATCCTCCTCCACAACTTCTCCAATGGACCTTTACCATAGGATGTGTGCATGGTTACCTTCATGTTCTACTATTTGAAACATTGAGACATCTAGAGTGTTATTCCCTAAACCTTTGATGATGGTAAAAGGATGTCCTTGAATAACTATTAAGGGTAAGCCTAAAGACCCTTTGGATTTCTTTGATAATGTGAATTTTTTTTCAGATGCTTATCGCACATAGAATAATCCTTAGCCTATTATTCTAGTATCTTTACCTCCTTCTCAACCCGTGCTTCCTCAAGCACCTAGGTTACCTTCTTCCTTTAAGGAGTATGACTTAGTTGAGCAATTACGCGCTACTCCAGCTAAGATATCTTTATGGGAATTTCTTCAAACTTCTCCTACATATCATGAGGCATTACAAAAATCTCTATCTACTCTTCATGTTCCACCTCCTAACTAAGAGAATATTAATTAATTTTTGGAGTGCATGCATACTATGCCTTATGTACCTCCTGTTGTGTTCACCGATGATGATTTACCTTTTGTTGAGGTGCATAATCAATATGATGCTCTTATGGTTGTTGTTTCTATTAATCAGAGTATCATTCGTAGAACATTAATTGAAAATGGATCTGGGCTTAATGTTTGTAGCATGGATATTCTCAAATCTATTAAAGTTGATCTTACAACCATTCAACCAGATAATATCCCTATTCGTGGATTTGATAACATTACAAATAAAACTTTGGGTATTATTACACTACCTATTAAGGTTGGTCCAGTTCTTCTTAACACACCTATTCACATTATGTCTGGACCTCTCAATTATAATCTTTTGTTAGAAAGACCTTGGTTACATACTATGCATGTGATTCCTTTTACTCTACATCATAAGGTTAGGTTCATTTATAACAATCTGATGTATACACTACACACAGATGATGCACCAAATCCTTGTTTTAATGCGGAATATGCTAAGATTTCTGAACCTATACAACCAAGTAAGGAACCTAAGAAACTACCTGAATTTAAACAAGTTGAAGCTCCATCCTCTTCTTTGACTAAAGATGATTGGGGAACATTGGATTTTAATCCTTCTTTTATGGGAGAATACAAATTTTCTAATCTAGAGTTCATGAAGGAACAAAATGGGTTTGAAAAACAAGTTTTTATTCCTTCTCCACTTTCTAGGGAATTAAAAAGTAACTTTGTTGCTGCTTCCCTTGAAGAAATAATTGAGACAATAAAACTAGATTGTTATGACATTGTGGCATATGTTGCTCCTTTAAGTCAATCTGATATGGCTGATAGATATGGTTTTGGTTATCATTTACTTAGGAAATCAAGATTCAATGCCTGAAAGGGTGTGGAAAATATGAACAAGGTATACAAGTGCCCTTGGACAATGAAGTTTATGATTATACTTATGGGCTAGAATTCAATCCTTATAAACAACCATCAGATTTTCCTCTTAATGTTAATCATATCTGCGGTGGACATTTAAAATTGGTTAATCCGCTTCTCCTTGACATGGATCAAAAACCTCGTTTGGATATTTTTCCTGAGGATGAACCCCTAGCTGAGTTTTTAGGAGCTTATCAAGATCTACATACATTTCATCATAAAAGGAGAAAGCCTTATTGTTTGAATAATGAAGCCTATTTTGGAGAGCGTAATGAACAATATATTTCTCCTTTGCCAATGGACTCTCCCATGTAAAGTAATTTATTAATAACTGAGACTACAAAAGTTCAAATGGATGAGAATGACTCTAAAAAAACAATCAAAGTGGGGAAATGTTTGAGCCAAGATGAACATGATCAATTGGTTTCCCTCTTGCTTGAATATAAGGATATATTTGCTTGGACATATTCGGATATGCTGGGTATAGATCCTAAGATTGTTACTCACAATATTATTCTTAAACCTAATGTCAAACCTGTGAAACAAAAAATCTGAAAGATGAATCCGGGCATTGCCTTGTTAGTGAAAACTGAAATTGAAAAATTATTAGGTGTTGGGTTCATCTGTTCTATTGATTACTCTGAATGGATTTCTAATAATCTGGTTGTTTCTAAAGGAGAAAATAAGATAAGGATGTGCACTAATTTTTTAGATTTAAATAAAGCATCCTTAAAAGATGATTTCCCCTTACCCAATATTGATATGATTGTGGATTCAACAATGGGTCATGCTTTTTTATCTTTTATGGATGGGTTTTCAGGTTATAATCAAATCTTTATTCCTATTGAAGATCAACTTAAGACTGCATTTATCACACCTTGGGGAACATTTTGTTGGGTCATGATGCCTTTTGGATTATGAAATGCAGGAGCAACTTATCAACGTGCTATGACCTTGATTTTTCATGATTACATCCATAAGATTCTAGAAGATTATGTAGATGACATCTTGGAAAAATCTATACAAAGAGAGGACCATGTGTTTATTTTAAGGAAAAT
>MU228439.1:255352-279024 GCA_018584345.1 Thuja plicata
CCACATTTATATACATTTTTAATAAACTATAAAAAATAGTTAAGTTCATATTTATCAACACATGTTTGATAGAAAATGATAAGCATATGTGTACCCTAATGAAAAAGAAGAAGACAATGTAGGTCTAAAAGGTAATAATTATGTCAAGTTGTAATCATTTCAATTTTAAACAAATAAAATGACATAAATCATGTGTCATCTACAAGTAAATAGTAAAAATTGTACATGTCATGCAATTAACTAATCATGTAAATTATGCATCTAATAATTAAGAATCTAGTGGTAATTTAAATTATCTATACTAAGTATGACTACACTACGGTTATCTTTAGGGTGGATATAAAATCTTTTATTTTGATGGTTCAATGGTTTCAAGATATACATGACATGTTCAGTTAGATAAATTGCTTGTATGACATTATATCTAGTTATTTAACTTAGTTCCCCTTAAGACATCGTAACTTTAGATCCCCTTAAGACGTCCCCTTACTTGACATCATAATTTTAGATATCCTCACTCAAGTATTTCATTAGTTTAAATATAGGTTACAATTTCAGGTTTCTATAGGTTTAATTCTAGAGCTAGGACAAGGTCAAGATTAAATGTTTAAATTTTGGGCTAGGGTAAGGATTAAATCCTAATTGTAAGTCATTTGACTTTATGAAATTGTAAACTTAAGATATATAAGTAGACCAATGGTTGAATTAGGGACAATGCTCATTGAAGGTTACAATTATGACTCAATAATAGTTTGAGTTATTTATGATAAATTTTGGGCTAGGGTAACGACTAGGGTTCAATTAGGGTTAGAGATTAATTAGGATTATGGTTATGTATCGATTATGGTTAGGGTTCCTTTTTTGTACTTGGTTTACTAAGGCTTAATGTTAGGGTTTGAGTAGGTTGAAAATTAGGGATCAAAGAAGGATAGGATAAAGATTCATTGGGAGTTAGCTTTCAATATGTAAACTACTTAAATGAATGAACCCTACTCATAAATGAACCCTAATCATAAATAAAAACCTAATCGTAGTATTCATTGAATGTTACAATAAGGAATCAATAATAGTTTGAGTTGTGAATAAATATTTATGACAAATTTTAGGTTGGGATAATGATTGGGTTTCAATTAGGGTTAGGGGTTAATTAGGATTATGGTTATGTATCGATTATAGCTAGGGTTCCTTTTTTGTACTTGGTTTACTAAGGCTTAATGTTAGGGTTTGAGTAGGTTAGAAATTGGGGATCAAAGAGGGATAGGATAACGAATCATTGGGAATTAGCTTTCAATATGTAAACTGCATAAATGAACCTTTCTCATAAACGAACCTTAATCATAAACAAATACAGGTAATCGTAGTGTCCATTAAAGGTTACAATTAGGAATCAATAATAGTTTGAGTTAGGAATGAATTTTTATGACAAATTTTGGGTTGAGGTAATGATTGGGTTTCAATTAGGGTTAGAGATTTATTATGACACTATTAATCGATTATACTTTTTGTAGGATCAATTAGAGATATTTTAACTACGTTTAGGTATACGTAGTATCAATTAGGGTTAGGTTCAATTAGGGTTACTTGGATTAATTGTATGGTTCATTATGAACCCTAATAAAACCTAATCGTGTAATCACATCTCCTTATACAACTTTCATTTTCTACTATTTTGTAATTTTTTAAATGATTTTTTGGTTTTTGTAGTTTTTGGTTTTGGATTTCTGTAGTTTTTTTTGTTTTGGGTTTTTGTAGTTTTTGGTTTTGGATTTCTATAGTTTTGGGTTTTTAGTTTTGGATTTTTGTAGTTTTGAGTTTTGGGTTTATGTAGTTTCATACTGTTTTATGTGTTTTTTAGTTTTATAATGTTTTTGAGAAGAAAAAAACTAACTAATGTAGACAAAATATCTATTTTCCTAAATACAATTAAAAATTTATAATAACAACTAACTAAATTTTAATAAAATTATTAAAAATTAATTTAAATACATTAAAACTAATAAAACCACCTAAAAAATACATTAATAACACAAAATTTTGAAGAAGAAAAAACCACTAACCATTTTCGGCTGAAGATTGTCCTAGCTCCTCTCCGCTCTGAGAATTCTGAAAGCCTCTATAATGCAAATGAGCAGCTTAAATTTGTTTTAGCTTATATTGTTTTTTGGTGTTTCAGCCGGAACTGGCTCGGTCGGAAGTGGTTCAGCCAGACTAGTTTCGGCCGAAACTGTTTGCCACATTGACACCGCATGACACCACTTGGGTGCCACGTATGTTTATCCTGACCATGTCCGACCGAAACCGTTTCAGCCAAAACTATTTTAGCCAAAACCACCTTCGGCTAAAACTGTCCAATTAATCTAAAGTGTGACACATGTTGGTACTTTTACTCGAAAGTCCATTGATAAAAAAAATAGATCTAAAACCTTAATGAAGGTGAATACATCCTTAAGGAGAAAGCCAAAGTCATATACTTGAAAAACTCGCATGCATTGATGAAAGTAATAGAATAATTTGATAAATTAAAATTTGTAGTCATTCTCACACACCTCAAACTTGAATAAAGTCAATTCCTAACCACTTGAAAATAAACCTTAAGTCTTTAAGATGACATGTATTCAAGTCAAGAAATGAAAATATAAAAGTATGAATAGGGGTGTAATAATGGCATATATATGAGAGCTAGTGTGAAAATGAGTAAATAAAGATAGATATAGATCATGCTATAAATCAAACAACGTGTGTTGTAATTTTCCATTTTTTCTTATTTTCTTGGAGTTCTTTTTTGAACTATTATTCTTTCTTTTTCATCTACTTTGTTCAATATTAAAAAAAAAACATATCACTCATTGGCATTTTATTATATTAAAATATTCCACTAAATTAAACAAAAAATTATTATTATATTACAATGTTACAAAAATGAGCATCCATATACTTATCCTATACCCAGATATAATTAAGGTGTGAATTTTCAAGTCAAAAAAAATAAACATTAGAGCTTTAAAATGACATGTTCAAAAATGAAATGAAAAATAAATGTATAAACTGTGACACCTTATATATATTTGGTGTGAAAAGGAGTAAATGAAGATAGATATAGATCATGCCATTAAGTCAAACCAAATGTTAAAGTAAACAACTCATTAATATATAGTTATATTAAGATATTCTATTAAAGTAAACACAAAAGTATTATTCAATGAGATATTCTACAAAATAAACACAAAATTAAATGAAAAATAGCATCCATGTGCCTATCACATATATAATTGATGTATGAATTTTCAAGTCAAAGGAAGAGTAAGGTTGAAATGAGATTGTTGAATAAGGAAAGTAATCATCCAAATCTTAAGAGATAAATCAAAAAATTAGGTCTAAAATCTTAATGAAGGAGAATAAAGCCTTAAGGGAAAACCCAAAGTCATGTAAGAAAAATTCACATGCACAAATAAACGCAAGAGAATAATTCAATAATTCAAAATTTGCAATCATTCTAACACGCCTCAAGATTTAACAAAGTCAATTCTTAACCACTTGAAAATAAACCTTGGAGCTTTAAAATGACATTCTGACACGCCTCAAGATTTAACAAAGTCAATTCCTAACCACTTGAAAACAAACCTTGGAGCTTTAAAATGACATATGGAAAGAGGAAGTTCAAATATAAAAGTATGAATTAAGAAGTTCAAACATAAAAGTATGAAATAGAACGCATAAAAATGACACATATATGAAAATTGGTGTGAAAAGGAGTAAATAAAGATAGATATAGACCATGACATCAACAAAACCAAATGTTGAAGTTAACTACTCATGAATATATTCTTATATTAAGACACCCACAAAAGTAAACATAATAATAATATTATAATACTACAACATTAAAATAGAATCCATATACTTAACACATATATTAAAGAAAACACATAAAACACATTTAAGCATAAAATTTTCAAGTCAAAGGAAGAATCTCCCTTGAAATGAGGTTGTTGGAGTGAGTAAAACTATGCAAACTTTTATGCAAAGCAATCATCCAAACCTTTTCACTAATGAACAGTTGTGAGGCAAAAAGTTGTCAATTTTTTATCCTAGGATAATAGCCTTTGAGAGCTTCTAGTTACCTTCCCAAATCACATGACCTTAAAAACTGCCTCCCCTAGTCAAACCAAGAGAGTTGAATGAACGAAAGATATGGCATGGCCTCATTTTTAAATTAATTTTTATCCATAGACTATAGAGATTATTTTCAAAATTTAACCTATTTTTTTGCATAGAGTCTAGAGATTTGGTAATGCGTACAAATCCAAGACCATAGATCTCCTACCGGGAGAGCGATTCGCGGCACAAAAGCGGCTAAGCTCAACACTACAAGACTGCAGACAATGCTTAGAAATACGATAAAAAAAAAATCAATTTTCTTCTCTGCCCGGCGTACAAAAAAGTCAAGTTCGCACATGAAGTTCAAATATTTAAAAGAAATATTGCGACTAAATTACACTGCTGAAGGCGTGTGGACCACGGCTCAAAAGTGCCACGTCAGCGGAATAAATCATCGGTGTCCAAGTCAAACAAAAAAGCCCGAGAAAAAGGCGTACTGTCTGCGTAGCGAAAAACAAAAACCCCTCTCCGCATGAAACTTCTGGAGCACAAAAATAAAAGTCTCGCCTTTGGGATCTGCGATTTGGGCCTTTTCAGTCTGCTATAATTATTTCTCCCCTAGCCTTTTGAGATTATTAGTATTACTATCATGGATCACGACGGAAATAATCCCCCTCACAGTAGCAGAAACGACATTAACAGCAAAATCATGATTGCAGCGGTGATTGTTCTGTTTACAGTCGTTCTGTTCGTCTTTCTGTTACATCTCTACGCAAGGTGGTTTTGGAGATACTCTGCCAGGATTTCTCACAGGCGCCGCCAGAGCTCTCTGCTGCGCCGCCGGTTTTATTTCGCTCAGGAGGAGGATTCCCACAACGTGGGTCTGGATAAGGCGGTTTTGGAGGCTCTGCCTTTGTTTGTTTACAGTGCGGAGAATTTAGAAGAAAGCGATTTGGAATGCGCGGTTTGTCTTTCTGAATTTGCAGAGAAGGAGAAAGGCAGGATTTTGCCCAAATGCAAACACTGCTTTCATATTGAGTGTATTGATATGTGGTTTTATTCGCATTCCACTTGCCCTCTCTGCAGAGCCAGTGTGGAAGCCGAGTCTGCTAAAATAGAGGAGGTTTCGGGCGGGCAGCCAAATCTGGAGGAGGGCCAAACTAGCGAAGGGCGGATAAACAGGGCTCTACCGCAGATTGTTATTGAAGTGCCCAAGCGGAGGACTGATAGTTTTTCTTCGGACTTATCTTATTTGTCGCCAAATGGGTCCGCTAAATCTCCGCCTGTGTGTTCACATCTGCGCTCGTTGACGAGGATGCTGAGCAGAGATAGAGAAAAAAAGGTTTTCCCTGATGTCGAAAGCGGAGAGGGAGGAGCGGCGGTGCAGGGATAATTTATTTGTTAGTGTAAAGACATAAATTTTTAAATTATACTTGTGTATATAAGACAATATATGGATCGGATCGGTTCGTCCATTGGAATTTTTAGTGTGTTGATTATACGCAGGTGAATTGGATTCGCGAATTGTTGTTCGCTGAACATACGAATAGATTAGCAATTACCGAAATTATTTGAAATGTCTCTCTGTAATTTGTAGAATTGTTTTTTTCTAATAATTGGTTTCATATTTATGTTCTTATACAGTGGATAATAACCCTACGAGGGAGTACATTTCTAATTATGAGTTTGTTTTTTTTGGTTAAGCTAGGGATCTTGTCTTTCAAACTTTGCTTAATCGCTTAAGGTCCATCATACTTACTAGTGATTTGAATCTTGATCGATGGAACAATGAAAAACATACCATCATCAATTTAATTGAATTACAATCTTTAAATCTCCTTAGACATTTAGATCTGTCTAATTTTTAAAAACACCATCTATAAGTAAGTTTTGATATTCATTTATACATACATAATTCCCTTGGGCAAAAGTAAACTTATGGTGAAATCAATCAATGTTGGCTTGCTAGTAAAGCCTACTTGTGATAAGTAATGGTAGTCCCTCTTTTGTTGTCATGGTGGGTTCGATTTTGCCCTCTTCTCTTCTGTGTGGGAAAGCTCCCTAATGACATGTTCACTTGTTCCTCCTAATGTGGTTTGTGGTAAGGAGGTGGTCAAGAAAGTCAAATTTATTATTCTCATTGTAGTCTTATTAGCATACTCAATGAGCGTTGGCCTTCCTTCCCTAATCCATATCAATGAGCTTTGAAAAATTAAAAGTCTCTCACCATGAAGCCCATTGAAGGGGTTTCTTTATTGTATGCTTTGATGAGGACTTGAAGGTTAAGCTAGATGATTGAGAGTGCTTTTGGGGAGAGCACCCCTCTCTCTCAAATCATGGTTTCCCTCTTTCAACCTGCAAATTTTATAGCTTACGAAGGTGTATGAGGCTAGTGACTCTCACCCCAAATGAGAATCATCTTAGGTGGTTTCCAAGATATGGTGAACAATCAAAGCCCAATCTTATTTCTTATCAATTAGAGAATCAACCTCCCCCTCCTTAACTTCTCACCATTCTCATCTACCTAGTGTTGAGCTTGAGGGAGGAGAATTTATGCCAAAAATGCAAGGATTTCCTCAACTTATTTAGTCCATTGTCTAATTTGAGGTCTCTCATTGTTATGTATATAAGGATATTACATTAAACTATATTTAGGTGGATGCATATGCCAACATGTAGCACACACCTCTTAAGTTGATTATATTGAATTTCATTTGGATAAGTTGTGTAATTAATTATATAAGGCGATGAGTTGAATTATGATTAGCTCTCCATTATATTATTCAGAGGAGATCTATTTAAAGGAGGTAATTATCATTGTAAGGAGATCACCTCCATTATATAGACCTCCCAATAAGAATATTAGGGATTCTCCTTGACAAACTAGCTCACTTTGTTTGGTGCCACCTTCACTAAGGTCTCTCATGGGGATCCTAACCATTTCATTTAGAATGCCAACTTCCCATTATCCTTTCTATGACCATATATATGAAAAACCTTAAGCATTTATTATGATTTCGTTCATAAGACTACTCAATATTAGTTCTAATATGTTTTCTCAAGTCATTTAGACTAGAGCCCTTCTCTTAACATAACACAAAATACCAACAAAATCCACCCACATTTAACATATTTTAAGAATGAAAATACTTCACTTAATTTGAAAAGATCAAAATTCTATTTTTGTTTTTGCTAATTTTACTAGGACAAACATTTCTCTATATAAAATTAAAGTGCATACGAAAACTAAAATCTATTCTAGTGTCGTGTTAGAATTCTAGTCCAAACTAACAAAATTAGTTTGGACACTTCCCATCTACATTCTTTGATCGAACACTAGACAACAGCCCTTGTACAATTGCCCATATACCACTAAAGTAGTTGCTCATATACTCTGAAGCATTACATTAAAAAAAACTTAGTTAATAGACTTGAGGGGTGCAAAAGGAAGGGAAAAAAAAGTAGTTGCTCATATACCACTAAAGTAGTTGCTCATATACTATGAAACATTATATTTAAAAAAAAACTTAGTTAATAGACTTGAGGGGTGCAAAAGGAAGGAGAAAAATTGAAGTGTAAACGCAAAGCCTATTCCTTATCATTTTTCCTAACTCCCTTCATTCAGAGTTCGTAGATTTAGTCAAAGAATTCAGTTTCGTCACGCTTTTGTAGGTGTCGACATTTTCTAAAGATTTATATACTAAAACGTTAGCTGGCATGCTTTGTTGTTTTACTGGTAAAGTCAAAGCAGATGAAGCGTAGACCTTTGAAACTGTTTTAAGTCTCAGTTTAGAAAATTACTCTCTCTCACATTGCTTTGCAAAATTTCTCCACTTGTATTTATTTTAATCAAGAAGTTAGTTATTGGTTTACATCTCAAGACTTTGTTTTCCAAATAAACATTGTTAATAGCTTGTCAAATTACGTACATCTCGGAAAATCCTATAAACGTATTTGCTTAAGCGCGTTAGTCTTCCCCCAATCCCCATGACTCTATTTTCAACAATAACCTTTCGTTGCACTCACTACTTCCTCGGGATGTACTGTATTTATAGTTAATGATTGGAGTCAAAATAATACATACTCTATGGTTAAGTCTTTTTAGTTTTGTGGAAATTTTATAATTAAAGTATTAGAAGAGGAATGGGTGATCTTTTAAGAAAGTTTCATATTTTATATAATTCTGTAAACTATGATGAGTGCTAAGTGTATCATTCATTCTTGTGAAAGATGTGTCATCTAGATGCAATGATTCTTACGTGTATTATTCATTCTTGTGAGAGATGGGTTTCTGTAAACCATGACGAGTGCTAAGTGTATCATTCAATCTTGTCAAAGATGAGTTTTTGTAAACCACTACTCATGAAATAAGGATCAATGAGTTTTACTCAAAAACTACATTGTTGAATTCTGATAGCATCAATTTATGTATTCTAAGTTTTACCTTGAAGACAATTAAACCTAGGATAGGGGAAGAGCACCAATTACCACACATGTTTCAATTACCATTCATTCTTTGTTCACTCAACACCTCAATTATTAACTTTAAAGAAACCAAAAAAATGATGACTAAAAGCCTATTAATAAACTCCACATGTACCAAGAGCTGCTCAATTGTATCTTAGTAGTTAAGATATTTGAGATGTTATTGGGGGAGTTATGAAACTTTATTGGTACCCATAGATACGCCTATTGAGACATTTGTACATAAATATTGACAATTTTTTAGGTGGTTTTAGTGCACGGTTATTGGGGCATCTTTAAGTAGGTATCCAACAACAAATTGAAATGATCATTTTTTTACTCTTGTGCATATAACATATCCGAAAATGTGTAACATTACTACTCAGAAGCCAAAACAATAACTATAAGCACTTAAATTACATATAAAGACAATAAAAAAAGATCAAAATCCAATATACAATTTAAAATCTTCAAGTACACATAATTAACTATAACAATTATATGCTTCTCTAATCTAAAATTGAATTGTAGCCATTAAAAACTCAATTCAATGTGAAAAGAGTTTCTTTAATGTCTATAATATGCTTCCCTAGTCTAGAATTGAATTGTAGCCGTTAAAAACTCAATTCAATGTAATTTCTTCTTGACAACCGTATAACTGCCCTTTCTAAGTAATTTATTCTTTTGCTTACTTCAATTTAAAATACAACCAATTCAATGTAAAACCTAATGTATTAAAACCAATTTAATGTGAAACTTAATGTCTATAATACGCTTCCCTAATCTTGAATTGAATTGTAGCCATTTAAAACCCAATTCAATATGAAACAAGTTCCCCTAATGTCTATATTTAATTTTAGAAGTTCTCCTCATTTTTGGTGGCATACATAATATAATACAATACAGGCTTGGTGACATTTTGTATAGAAAACATGTGCAGTCTTTAAAGACTTCCTCCAAAATAATAGATGTTCACGAGAAGAGTTTGAGAAGTTGTTTTGCAAGTGTACAACTAAGTCAAAGTGGGCAGTTGGTTTCACGGATCTCTTTCCTCTTTCATCTTCTGCCACTCCCGTTAAAACATGACTCGTTTTATTTGTGGGCCCATTTCATAAATGCCATCTTAATTTTTTAATAGTAAAATGGAGTCCAGGCCCATTCACTTGCACGGTGGGTGTACCAAAACTGTTTAGAAAATTGCCATTTTAATTAAAAAAATTTGTTGGGAAATTGGGAGGAAAGTTCTAAGAAAGACGGAAGGATTTCTTTAGTTGATGTAGAAGATGGCAAGAGTTATGTAGAAGAAACCTATTGTTGATAGGATAAATGGGGTTATTTTTTTACATCACTTACAAGGACATTAATGTGACCATGTCTAAGTCTTCTATGCATAGAAAATAGAACTATGAAATTTATGTACAAAATGGAAAAAAAAATAAGAATAGATAGGGCCTAAAAAGTATGAAAATATATGTATAAAATGGGGAAAGAGAATAGATAGGGCCTAATATGTGTATATGATAAGAATACTAACTAAATGTACAATAATATAGATTGAATTAAATAATTTGATAAATCAAACGATCAATGGACAAAGATCCTTTTGTATGTTAGGGTGTAATAAATATTAATGTTATGTCTAAAACAAATGAAAATGGGATGATTGAACGTGAGGTAGCCAAAAATTTAAAATTCTTACTTTGGTTTTCCAACCTTCATGGTAAACCAAATAAAGTTAATAATGTTTAATGATATATTCGTATGGAAGGAAAACAACAAGTGGAATCACTGATATTGTTGAATGAGAAAAGGAAATTAGGATTTATATTAAATTTATGTTATCTTCTTCCACTTAACCCTTACTTATGCCTAGCGAAGACCAAGTGAAAATGAATAGAAAAAATAGATATATTGTTTGGTTATGCTTGTCAAATTCGATGTTAATAAACATGTCCAAGGAATAGACTACAATTTTATTACATACTTTGTAATAATATTCTTATTAACATACTCTCTAAAGCAATGAAATAATATATTCTTAACATACTCTCTAAAGCAATGAAATAATATATTCTTTTAACTTATAAATGAATATATAAGTTATCAAAATAATGAAAGTGTTACGTTGAAGACAATGACTCCATATGTATAAATATATAATCATAGTAATCTTATTATCTAACACTCATATTTTCTAAACAATACAATATTGTTAGATATTGAATGAATGAAGTGTATTTTGGTGTCTAACTATAACATATTTCATAGTAGGTATGGCGAGACCAAGGTTGAACTTTGAATCAGAGGAGGCAAGAAGAGAATATCAAAGACAATATAGAAGAGAGTGTCGTAGGCGTCAACAAGAACAAATGACAGAAACTCAACAAGAACAACATAGAATAAGACGCAATGAAGTTGATAGAAAATATTTGGCAGAAGAAGGGCAGAAGTAACAATGGAACAATTGGAAAGTGAAAATCAAGATGAAATAAATGTAGATAGAAGCAATCATCAACGAACATCTGAACAAGTCCTTCAAAATGAAGAAAGACGTGAAAGGCAACAAGGTGATCCCGAACCAAATGATAGATATAATCATCCACCCAATATAAACTTTCAGTTTGATCTTCAAAATGAAGGCTCTGCATCCATAGAACGTGCTCCAGAAACACCGCAACATGAAAATCATATGCAAATGAATGTTGACATCGAAGGTGCTATAGAAAACATGCCAGACCCAAATGGTATACTTCAGTCAGAATTTAGAAGATTCCAAATGCAGTTTAGATGTTATATAGATAGTTTGAAGACTCCAAATATGTGTTATGTTTGTCAAGAATAATATCTTGGAATGAAACTATATCGCACTTGTCAAGGTACTATATGCAATAGGTGTCGACAAGAGAGAGGAACTAATAGGTTCTCAACTGCAAATAATATGGATCCCAGCTCTCAACCACAAGAGCTTGCCAATTTGACTTAGGTTGAAGAGATGTTGATTGCACATGTCAGCCCTATACTACAAGTTACACATGCAACTGGTGGTCAATATAAGTAAAAAGGACACACTATAAGTTTTCCCTAGCATGTATAACATGAATCCAAAGTTTTGCCACATACTATTGAGCATTTGTCAATCATTATTGTTTGCAGAAGGGATCAACATGGCACATGTTATAACTTTATTGTAAATAGGGATCATGTTTACAAAGCATTGAAATACAAAGTAGAACATGACAAGTTTTATGCAGATGTTAGGATTGATGAAGCCGCTCTTAATGAATTGCCAAGAAATTCTAATGAGAATATTTTTAATAGATTGAAGATAGTGCATATGGAATTTGATAATGATGCAAATAAAGTCATATGTGTGGGTCCAGTCATGGAGATGAAGGTAATATAATTGATCACACAACATCAATGGCTTCAAGGCCACCTAATGCTCAAAGAGAAATAGATTTAATCTGTGCATGGGTTAACAATCCAAATACAATACCATTTGCATTAATTGAATGGCCATCTATAGGTGCATCACCCATCAATGAATATGTTACATCAGGATTATTCGATGACATTTCCAACTTTGTTTCCTGATGGAATGTGTGATTGGTTAGAGCCAAGAATGAGGCGAGTTCATTTACATGAATTTGTGAAGCATTTGTTGTGATATAGGGATCATCGCTTTGCTAAACATCCAAGGTTTAGGTATTTCATGATGAACATGATAATGAGACATCGTGCACAAAATTCATCAGTTGTACTTGTAAAAAGGAGTTTTCAAGACATGCCAATTATCATCAATGAGTTACATGAATATATGAAAAATATGCCACATAATAATATGGCAGATAGGTTGATGCGGTTTGGAACTTCTCTAAGAGGCACAAGATCATATTGGGCTAAATATAAAGAAGAATTAACAGACATGCTTCACCAAATTGGATCTCCTACAATTTTCTTCACATTAACTGCAGGGGATATGCAGTGGCCTGATCTGCATGCATTGATGCTAGGAACACCACCAACTGATTCATGAGAGGCTAAAAAATGGAGAAGACAGAATGTAATTGACTATCCTCATATAGCTGCACATTACATGCATTTGAAGCATACAATGTTCAGAAAGGAAATACTTGAAAAAGGTATGAAAGTCAAAGACTTATGGTGTAGATATGAGTGGCAACATAGGGGTTCACCTCATGTGTATGGCTTTTTATGACTTGAACGAGCACCAAACATGGACATTATTGACTCGTCAAATGAGGAGGCACGAAAAAAGTGTTGAGAGATATTTTCATCATATTATTCATGCATGGAATCCTAGACATGATCCTCATCAAAGAAATATACAGGTATCTTTAAAGTAAATTGATCTTATATATGAGAATAAGATGAAGCCAGTCACATGTGTATTACCATATATTTATTATAACTATTTAATATAGTTAATTAACCGCAACTATTTGTAGGCTTTCCAAAATTTTGGTCAACATCCATGTCTTAGAAATAGTGCACAACTAGAAGAGGTGGATATCGACTGTAACTATGAGGAGATAGTGAACTGTGTTGAACGACACACAGTCTGTAAGGAGGGTGCATGCCTACGTAAGAAAAGGGGAAGAATGGTTTGTAGGTAATTATTTCATCGGTTAATAGTTGTATATCAATATTATATGTCAACTATTTAGACAACTTAATGAAATGAGATATTATTTTGTCATTGTTTTAGGTATAATGCTCCTTGGCCATTAAATTTGGAGGGGTCCAGATTATATGAGGATAGAGATTCAGGTGACAGAAAAATTGAGCCAGCAAGAATGATGATAGAGTCAATTACATAATCGACACATACTCCAATTGTGGAGGGCAAATATAGATTGGCAACCTATTCTTTCAAAATATGCAGTTATCAAATACATTGCAAAGTATGCCCCAAAAGCTGAGAGAAGCTCAGAAACCTACCAAGAAATGTTGATGCGACTGTCAAACTTGGAAAATCCTGATGATTTAGCTGCATGGGCATACAGAAAGATTCTCACAGAGACAGTTATAAAAAGAGGCATTGGAGCTCAGGAAAAATGTCATATGTTGTTAGATCTTCCATTGGTTGAGAGTAGAAGAAGGTGTTATGCCTTGCATACCCGTCCCTACATTTTGTGTGCAAAATGTTGGGTCCCCCTCTTTCCTTTTGGCTCTTGCCTTGTTTTCCTTGCTCTTGTTTCTTTTGTTTTCTTCTCTGGGTTTTTCTTCCCAGAGGGTTTGTTTTGTTTTTGCATTTTCCTTTCATGTCTCTGGGACCAGGTCCCGGAGTTGGTTTTTTTCCTTCCTAAAGCCAGATTCTGGACTCCGGGATTCTTTGCCATGATGTCTCCTTCTCGTAACAAGATATGGCCGTTTGGAATCCCCGGGCCCGGAGTCTAGAGTTTCGCCTGTTCCAAAGTTCGCGGAGAGAAGGTAACTTGCTTTTTACCTCAGGTATAAATAAGATTTACATGTCATTTTCACAGTTACCACGATTAAAAACACTTAGAGTTCAGAGCGATTCTTTGGCGATTTGAGTGCGAATTAAGTGCAATTTCCTCTAAGCTTAGTGGATAACAACGTGTCAATCTTTGGTAGCTGTTCGTGAGCATTGGAGGTCAAAGTTGTTGCAGAGCGATCTTGGTGCCTCTTCCCTTCACCGTTCTTTGGATTCATAGCTTGGTTTCTCTGGTTCTTGCCCTTCATTTTTGTTTGATTTAGTTTCGTGTGGGTTTGTTTTGGTTTTTATTTCGTTCTATTTTTGTGTTTTCTGTCATTTGGTCTACCACCCGTTGGTGGGTCGGCTCTACCAGAGGGTTTTCCACCCTTTGTGTAGCAGTATGATAATGTATATGTCTGTACATTCTGGTTTTTTTTTAGGGTAGTTGCTCTGCGTTCGATTTTTGGTGTATATTGGTGTATATTGATGTATATTTTTTGTATTCTATGTGTGTATATGCGTCGGCCCTCCTGTACATTTATGTATATTATGTAGATATGTTGTGTATATCCCTTAGAGCTTGCAATTTCTTCATGCTCTGTCGTGTATTTTTTTATCCCACAAGACAGAGCTCAACGAGACAAAATCGCCACAGTTTGAACTTGGCACCTCGCTGGTTCGAACCATGGCAGCTTTCTCTCTCCTCTATCTCATAGCATTGATGGTAGGATTAATTTCCCATGTATGGCATTTAAAATGCATCCAATTTGACATTCAATTTTGCCCCGTGTCGGCCCACTTGTCCTAATCAATGCCATAACTATCTTTACGCCGCTTGCCATCTTACCACGTGCTAGTGCACGTCAGCCAAACTAAGTTTTGTTGCTAGTCACATCAGCAACGGCTAGTCATCCAGACTCCGGACTCCCAGTAGGATCTTGTCTCCTGCTTTTTCTTACCACCGTGCCAGCACACTCTGGAATGCTTAAGCCACATCCATTTTTGGATGCTCCGAAGCTTTTGATGTATGTACTAACATTTGTTTGGTAGGTGCAGACTGGCGAGGAATCTCCTAGAGTTACAATTCATGTTTATATATGTTTTGACAGTTTTTCAGTCTTGTAGGTTGCTGATAAACTTATTGAAAATGTCTGACGGTTTTGCACCTCCAGATAGTCTAGAACTACCAACTACCTCCACTCAGGCAGCCACAAAATCAAAGATTGAAAGAATGTTGGCAAAGCTTCCTCTGACCTCCAAGTATCTGAAAGATGGAGGTATTGCGGGGTCCAAGATTGACTCCAAAGCTCAAGAGATAATAGAGCCAGACCCCGGGACTTGGGCCGAATTGCAAGGTCTAATCCAGACCACTTACAGGTTGAAGGAACAAGGAGATAAGATAGCCACTTGCCTAGCTGCCTCCGGCATTATAAAGGCTGCAAACTTTCCATGCGCGATGCAATCACCCAAACTTATCAGGCAGCTGGCAGCATTGTATAATGCGGCCACTCATTTAGTTTTGCTTCCAAATCCCTAGCCGCTACAATATCCCACCACCATCATCACATTAGACGCTCCCACCTTTGCTTCCGGGTTGGGAATTCCACAATTCAAAGGGTCCGCAGTAATCACTAGGGCCAACTCACTAAAGGAATTCGGTGAGGCCAAAATCATTTCCCGACAGCACCTCAATAATCACTGGTTAAAGTCTCCAAAGCGAGACTATAGGAGAATAAAATTGGAAATTCCCCGCGGGGATTTCAAGGAGCCAATTCAAGCAGGCATAATATTTTTGTGCAAAATCTTTGGATGGCCCCACACCCAGGAATTCCCGGCATGGATATATTACTTCATATATTGCATAACAACGCACAATAGGAATTTCAACTGGGAAACAATTATATCTAATCATGTAGATACGCAGATGAGGACCGTCGCCCAGAATTCACAATTTTATATGACATCATATGTGCTATGGGCATTGACACAGTAAAGGTCAGCTTTTCAAGGCCTAGGAACAGATAGAGAACTCAAGACTGGCTTGGGACAGGTCACACCTTGGGACCACTATCCCGAATTATAGTGGGAGCTCAGCTCCTAGAATTTCTGTCGGGTAAATGACGCCTTCATTTTCCACAACATTCTCACAATTACCTGAGATTCTAGGTACCGCCTCTCACAAGCGGCAATGGCACTGGTCAACTCCTATGGCTGATATTTCATTCTATTCAGGCATCACACTTACATTAGGGTGATAGGCTTCAATGGGAAGCCCTACCTCCTTCCCCGGTATTGCGGGGATAGGATTATTCTTTTAGAGTTATACAGGCAGATGATGGATCTGCACGCCTTCTTCACATTGAAGAAGATTGTCAATGTCCCATTCCCCTTTTCTTGCGGGGATTACACATGCAGCCTCGTCACGGCCTGAGAGGTAGATAACAAATTGAAAAGTTTGGGTCTGGTTGAATTCAACCATGCCTAGAGAAATTATGATCCCCGTGGAAAGATTGTTGTAGCACTACCTCGGGCATTCCCACCGCATGAAGATGATATTGAAGAATTCTAAGCGGACTGCCAGGACAACTTTGATCTGAGGGCCCGACAACATACAAGAATGAGAAAAGGGCTCATGGAAGCACTAGACCTTCAAACTTTTCCAAAGGGTTTCGAGGATGGCGGGCCGCTGGAAGATCCAGAATACAAGGGACAGGGGCTAGACAAATTGGACCTCCCTCCAGTGGATTGGGCCACTCTAGAAGATTTAATGATTGAAGGGGTATACAACCCCATAGTAGAACCAAGTCACATGTACTTTGCCTGAGTGTTCCCAAAGAGCACCCGCAATAAAGCAATGGTCAAGAAGACCATTCCTTCTTCAGTCGGCGTCGGACCTTCTTTGTCCGCTACGCCTGCTGAAGCAAATAAAAATAAAGGAAAATAAAAAGGGACTCCCGGTGCCCAAGGCATCCCCCCAAATTCTCACACTTCTGATCGCAAAGATACATGATCAGATGGAGTCAGAAAAATTGGCCAGCCAACAAATTAGCATGCAGGTGGCTGTCGGTCTCCCAATCACTCCAATGGCATCTACTCTCCCAATGGGACCCCCCTCATTGGCAGCAATGATGAATAAGTAGACTTTGGCTGAGGCAGAGTCTTCTAGTATTCTAGATATCAGGGCTTCTCTTACTAGGAAAAAGAAAATAGTTGTCACCCCCGTACCAAGTGCTGCCTCGGTATGCCCGAGAAGCCCCTGACAGATGTAAGTTTGGATTCTCCTAAACTTGAGGATATCTTGGACTCCTCTCCACCGCATGATGATTTTGATGATACCTTCTCGGCGGAGGATCTTCTGGAGATCCAACAGGGTGTCAGTACTACAGTAGATGAGATTGAGGCTCAAGATAAAGAAGAGGCCCTTGCAGAGAAGGAAATTTTTGAAGAAGAAGATGCATCCGAGAAAGAGGCTCAGGGAGAAACCCAAACAGGGCATGAACAGGAAAGGATACTAGTCCAGGGGACTAAGGATTTTCCAAGGCAACCTACACTTGAGCCACCAATGGAAGGAGAATTCAGACCCCAGGGAACAACCGTACCTCCAACCATCACACTCCAGGTGCCTTTGGAGACTTTGGGTGACCAAGTTCTCTGAAGTACTTTCAGTGAGGTCATAATAGCTGCCGCCTTGTTAAAATTTGGCCAGCGAACTCACCCACCTCTGGAAGATGTCCCAATGGAGGAAGAAAGTATTGCAGAGGATGAGGCCAATAAGGCCCAAGGACAACAACAACCAATGGACCAAGAGGTCCCAAAAGAGGAAAATGAAGAAGCTGTCGGTGCCACTAGGGAAGATGAAGTCCCTGAGAATACAGAAATTGAGACTGGGGAAAAGATTCTGGGTGATTTTAAAGAGGACTCCAGCACGGTGGAAATATCAAGGATTCCAGAGAACAAGAAACAGAGAAAGAGCAGGAAGCAAGAAAAGAACTAGAACATGAGCAGGAAAAAGAGCCTAAGGATAACGTAGACTCAGGGACTACACCGTCAGATTCAGAAATGGATCCTAATGAACAAGAATTGGCAGCCAGGCTGCCCCAACCACCCCAATAGCTGGTAGAAACCAAGAAAAGAAAGGCTCTGACAGTGACTACAGGCGCTCCACTATCACTGGCTGGGATGATGGAGAAGAATGTCGAGACAAAGAAGACCAAAAGGGCGCGGGTGGTCTATACTCTCTAGACCAACCCAGTAGGCGGCACTATTGAGGTCATCGCAACACGCCCAGCAAATACAGATGCAGTGGCCGCAAGGCTCGAAGACTAAAGTATAATGGAGGTAGAGCTAGGGAAAAGAGACAAGCAAGGAGAACTAGACTTGTTGAAGGAGGCTACGCGGGTGATAGAGGCCTGGTACGCAAAGCAGGGCCAGAAGTTTTAAGAGGAAAAAGAGACAAACACCAATCTCCTCGCACTTCTAGCAGAATTAACATGGCCTTTGATTGAAGTCCACCCCGGAACCCCCTTTTCTAGATTGACACTTGTACAGGGTGATGTGGACTCACCGCGCATAATGAAAAAGAAGGTGCAAGTAGTGGATGGGTGGGCAGCCAAGAAAATAGCAGTGATGAGAGAATTTTTGGTGAAATCCCTCCTAGACCTATACAGGGTCGATCTCACCCTTTGCCACGCAAGAAGCTCCGCTTAGGTATGGGAGTTAGACTTAGAAAAATATGAAAAATGGAAAGTCGGGTTGGAAGAGATTTGTAGCATTGGTGAGGAGGTTGCCATAGAGTCTGACATTTTGGGAGAAGAATCATATGATTCCCTCTAGGTCGAGTACTCCAGACTTGCCCTCAAAATTGAGGTTTGCAAGGAACTGGTTAAGACCTTAAAAGAGAAGTTGACAACTACCCAATATCCCTTGGGTTTATTCAAGACATTCGTGGTCGGGTATTGCAAGTTGATCCCTTCACCACCGAAACACATACCCCGGAGGACTATGTCCTCAGTAAGTTCGACGAAAGGATGGAATCCCTGTGTCCATCGGGCAGAGATTTTGATCAAGGAAAGTTGTCCCGGTTGTCGAAGACCATGATTTGGTCACATGATGCCATCGAGATAGTGAATGAATTCTAGAACGGGGCCAGAGAAGTTGAGGAAGCATTTGAGACTATCTGCATCCGATGGGAGAGCATCTGGGGCATAGATGAGGAAGGCCTAAGCCAAGTGATGGAGGCTTGGGAAAAATCATAAGTCGATAAAGTTCTCCAGATCTGGGAGAATTTAACCCAGCATCATGTTTTGTATTATTTATTCTTTTGGAACATAAGTTCCCAGATCCCAGAGTTTCAGATCCCACATTTTTGAATTCTTTATGTGACCCGTGTCTCAGATCCCAATGTCAGTCGGTCACTTTCAAGACAGTAATAAAGGTTGTCAGAAGATGGATAACTGCAACAAGACACATCAGCTCGATGGGAGATTTATGACAGATGGTCTTCCCAAGGCATCATTTCAATGTTACACCTGGCGCATCGGAGACAGGGTGCCACTTTCCCATTTATGAGGCATGTAGCCTCAATCCCCGGGGGATCAGATTTCTTCCTTCTTCTTCCCGACTCTCTTCTCGAGGCCGATTCTTCCACTCCATCTTTCTTATCTTATTCTTCTGACATGTCAAGCCTTTCTTGTCTCAAGGTCTTTTATAATATGGTACAGGTAGTACCGGCCACTGGATAATGTATTATATTGTAAAGTGTAAAGTAAGTTAGGGTTAGGGTTAGGTCAAAAGATGTGTATAAATAATAAGTCCAACCTCATTCCAAGGGTCGGCGAAATTGATGATTTTGCAGTCCATAGTTAATAGCAAAGTGGTTTTCTCATTTCATAGTTGCAGAGCTCAATGCTCCATAGTTTTAAGCTTTCAATAGTTAAAATGCTCCCTGGGAGTTATCATTGTACCACGCACCAATGCTTGCTGGAAGGATGTTAATGAAGAAGGAAGGGTTCTCTCAATTATGTTGTTGGCACTTTGTCTTCTAGCTTGACGATATTTTATGCTTTATGTTCTTCATGTCCTTTTCTCTAATGCTTAAAGTAGATTAACGACCTCCTTTCTTTACTACTGATAAAATATAAGTTGATGGTTGTATATTTCTTTGGTATTTAGTGTAGTGTTTTAGAGCATTGTCAATGTTTTGAATGTTTAGCATAACTATAGGTAGATGAAATACTTCTAACTCTGCACTATCTTTTTAATTTTATTTGTTAAGTGAATGTACGCTTGGAGAAACCCCATTTACCTGAATCCCCAAAGTTGATGAGTTGAAAATAACCAGCTATCCCCCTTGAAAAATAGTCACATCTCCTAAGCGAGCCCCGCACTATCAAGACCTGACTCTCACATGCTTAGAGGCCCAGGGAATCTCATTTCCCCAAACAACCTTTACAACCAAATTTGGCTGGTACTCGGTGACAACTTACATCTGTTGGCAGAATCGGTCATAAAGTCCTGTCAACAGAAACTGGCACTAGAAGGAGGGCATGGACTCGTCCCCCTCTCAAGATTTAGATTTTACATTGCACGAGGGTTCCCCAAGCCATATTTTTAGGATTCAAGCCTTCAGTGGGATTGGGTCTTTCTCCCCAGCGATATTTGAGAGAGTCCTTAGATCAGCCCCCAATCCCAAAAGGTTTGTCGAACTCGAGCCCCCTGCTCAAAAGAAACAGACCTCGAAAGTCAAACCAGCCACCATTATCTGGGGCTCAAGCATACCACATAATACCCAAGCCCCCTAGAAAATCCCAAGGATTAACGCTCAACCTAATCAAAATCCAACTCCCTAATGGCTGCTTATTTTGGAAATACCAGGTCCCTAATGGGAACTTTTTCAGGTGCAGCCAACGATTTACCCCCGCACCCCAAAAAGATTTGTCCCCAATATGAGCACTTAGGCTCACGAACCATAGAAGAACATCTGAAGGCATACAAAGATGCCATGAACTGACACCGGATCCAATATCAAGACGTTGTGACCCAGATGTTCCCTCTATCCCTGGGACAGAACTAATTGAACTGCTACCTTAATCTTCCCGCCAACTCCATCAATAGTTGGCAGGACATGGAAGACACCTTCCTGGCTGCCTTTCGCATACACGTGGACCTAGCTTGGTCCCACAGCCAGTTCATTTCCATCAGGAAGGACAAATGAACCCCTTGCAGCATTCAATCACTGGTTCCAACGCGCCCTGAAGTGGTGCATGGGTCCCTTCATCCCATCCATGGAAGTGACTATTCAGACCTATCTCAACGCAATGGACCCCTTCGTTGCCACTCTCCTTTGGAGAACTACCATCCTAGGCGACCAGGACACTTTGGTGAAAGTTTACAACCTAGACTTAGAACTGTCCTGTAGCCTCAACAAATCCTCGGGCAGGATTGGACAGAGTACACCATTTAACATGATCCCTGACGGAACTCCTTACACTAGGGGATATAACCCTAATCTGGAAATGGGTGCCCCCATAATGGCCATGAATCCCCTACCACCGCTGATAGACCAGCAGGCCCGGTACGTATATCCATCTTAGACTCAGACAATACGGGGTCTTGAATCTTTCCCTTGGAACCAACCGTAGCAGACACAACAACCACAGATGCAACCGCCCAGAGTGCCTTTCTTCTAGTTTTTCGCGGCTAGAGGGTTGCCACCCTCAACTCTGAAAAATGTCGCTGCTTTCCCAGGGAACCAACAACAAAAACCATCACACTGTGACGCAAACACTCAGTTTACCACCAAGGTTGAATCCCTCCAGCGAATGCTGTCTACCCTAACTATGGACATGGGTCAACTGAAGGCAGGGTCCTATGCACCCCAGAATTATAATTCCCAGAGAGGGAATATTTTCTCCGGCCAACGAAACAACAATGTCGGGGGAAGAAATTTCAACAACGGGCCTCGGCCCAACCAACAGCAATGGAACAACAATGAAAACAATGGAGGTCCACCTTCGAACTAAAATGTCAATCAGAGTGGTGCTGGACCATCACATTTCATGCCAGTTGCAGACTTCTAGCCCTTGACCAATTGGTATAGATTGCATGACACAGGTTTGGACAATGAGGTAAACTATGCCACACTGGATAAGGTCATCATGATTTCCCAACTGGACAGACAAAAATCGTCTGATCCTACTCTCCCAGAGCCTCCTGTGCAAGAGCCAACTCATGGTGCATTCACCTGTGAGACTGTCTTCTTTGGATCCGCCAGAGAAGATGAAGAAGAATCCAAACTGTAAGGATTCTTTGACGAATCGATTCTGACCTTTGAGTCCAATGCCTTCACCAACCCAGACTCCTTACAACACTCAGAGCCAGGCTGGTAAAGGACCATTTTACATGCCAACACCTCCCAAGGACACTCCTCCCTGGGACAATACAACTAACTGGCCTATCCCTCCAAAATGTTTTAGCTTTAGCCAAGTAAAGGACCCTGTTGAGGGAAGCCACCAATTCCCGGGAGGAAGGTTTGATATCACGAAGGCGTTAGAACAAACCACCACCTCCATGACCTTCATGGAGGTTTTTCTAAACTGTCCTGAGTAGAAGTGGTGCAGAGCACCCTAGGGTTTAGCTCAAAACCCTAGCCCCAACATTTTGAAACAGTTTTGTATACAAGCCTTTCAACGAGCAAGTTATATTTTGCCTAGTCGCTCAGTCGCACAGCAGCAGAGAGCAGCCAAAAGAATGCATCGCACACTCGCAAGCTAGTTATGTTTTAAGTTTGATAGTGCGCGAATGCGCGACGAGGTACTAGTCGCTCAGTCACAGACGGCTACTAGGAAAAATAGTGTGCGACAGCACGACGAGGAGCTCATCGCCCAGTCGCGAGTCAATTCACAGTCAGAGAAAATGCATAGCGAGTGCGCGATGGGTGTTCAATCGCTCAGTCGCGAAGACAGACAGTTCAGTCCGGGTGTGCGAGTGAGCGACACCCAATGCATTGCCAAGTCGTCGGTGAATCGCTAAGTAATGAAAAAGCATGATGAGTGCGTGACAAGCAGTAATCGCTCAGTCGCCAGGCAAAGATTAGCTCGGGAAGAGAAGGAGCGAGCGCGCGACTTGAGCTCATCGCTCAGTCACAGAGTAGAAAGCAGCTTGAGTAGAAACAGAGCGAGTGTGCGACTGAACGTATCGCTCAGTCGCCGAGATAGGGCCAGCTCGTCAGAAAGAGTAGCGAGTGCATGACTGATCATATCGCTCAGTCGCCAATGAATTTCCAGCTTGTGTCGAAGTGCAGCGAGTGCATGACTAAGGTGCGTCGCACACTCGCAGAGCAAGGAGCAGTTAATGTAAAAGCAGTGCGGGTGCGCGATTGAGCTCATCGCTCAGTCGCCAAGGAAAAGACAGAACGGATAAAGACCTTGTGAGAGCGCGACTTGAGCTCGTCGCTCAGTCGCGAGGTAAAAGACAAGTTATAAAAAGTCATAGCGAGAGGGCGACGAGCAGGTCATCGCTTAGTCGCAGAGCAAAATGTAAAGAAGGGTTTTCATCCGCGACTACGCGATGAAGAAACAGAACAGTCAAATGGTCAAATAGACTGACGTGTCAGAAGGAGAAGACATTGAAAAGTCTTAACCGCCAAACA
>MU228439.1:283470-293919 GCA_018584345.1 Thuja plicata
GGCAAGAGTTATGTAGAAGAAACCTATTGTTGATAGGATAAATGGGGTTATTTTTTTACATCACTTACAAGGACATTAATGTGACCATGTCTAAGTCTTCTATGCATAGAAAATAGAACTATGAAATATATGTACAAAATGGAAAAAAAAATAAGAATAGATAGGGCCTAAAAATTATGAAAATATATGTATAAAATGGGGAAAGAGAATAGATAGGGCCTAACATGTGTATATGATAAGAATACTAACTAAATGTACAATAATATAGATTGAATTAAATAATTTGATAAATCAAATGATCAATGGACAAAGATCCTTTTGTATGTTAGGGTGTAATAAATATTACTGTTATGTCTAAAACAAATGAAAATGGGACGATTGAACGTGAGGTAGCCAAAAATTTTAAATTCTTACTTTGGTTTTTCAACCTTCATGGTAAACCAAATAAAGTTAATAATGTTTAATGATATATTCGTATGGAAGGAATACAACAAGTGGAATCACTAATATTGTTGAATGAGAAAAGGAAATTAGGATTTATATTAAATTTATGTTATCTTCTTCCTCTTAACCCTTACTTATGCCTAGCGAAGACCAAGTGAAAATGAATAGAAAAAATAGATATATTGTTTGATTATGCTTGTCAAATTCTATGTTAATAAACATGTCCAAGGAATAGACTACAAGTTTATTACATAATTTGTAATAATATTCTTATTAACATACTCTCTAAAGCAATGAAATAATATATTCTTAACATACTCTCAGCCTCATTTGTAACCTCGGTTTGCAAGGAGTTTGGATCCTTTACAAATGAGCCTTTACATAATATATGTCCACTTAACATACTCTCTAAAGCAATGAAATAATATATTCTTTTAACTTATAAATGAATATATAAGTTATCAAAATAATGAAAGTGTTACGTTGAAGACAATGACTCCATATGTATAAATATATTATCATAGTAATCTCATTATCTAACACTCATATTTTCTAAACAATACAATGTTGTTAGATATTGAATGAGTGAAGTGTATTTTGGTGTCTAACTGTAACAAATTTCATAGTAGGTATGGTGAGACCAAGGTTGAACTTTGAATCAGAGGAGGCAAGAATAGAATATCAAAGACAATACATAAGAGAGTGTCGTAGGCGTCAACAAGAACAAATGACAGAAACTCAACAAGAACAACATAGAATAAGACGCAATGAAGTTGATAGAAAAAGATTTGGCAGAAGAAGGGAAGAAGTAACAATGGAACAATTGGAAAGTGAAAATCGAGATGAAATAAATGTAGATAGAAGCAATCATCAACGAACATCTGAACAAGTCCTTCAAAATGAAGAAAGACGTGAAAGGCAACAAGGTGATCCCGAACCAAATGATAGATATAATCATCCACCTAATATAAACTTTCAATTTGATGTTCAAAATGAAGGCTCTACATCCATAGAACGTGTTCCAGAAACACCGCAACATGAAAATCATATGCAAATGAATGTTGACATCGAAGGTGCTATAGAAAACATGCCAGACACAAATGGTATACTTCAATTAGAATTTAGAAGATTCCAAATACAGTTTAGATGTCATATAGATAGTTTGAAGACTCCAAATATGTGTTACGTTTGTCAAGAATCATATCTTGGAATGAAAGTATATCGCACTTGTCAAGGTACTATATGCAATAGGTGTCGACAAGAGAGAGGAACTAATAGGTTTTCAACCGCAAATAATATGGATCCTGGCTCTCAACCACAAGAGCTTGCCAATTTTACTTAGGTTGAAGAGAAGTTGATTGCACGTGTCAGCCCTATACTACAAGTTACACATGCAACTAGTGGTCAATATAAGTACAAAGGACACACTATAAGTTTTCTCCAGCATGTAGAACAAGTATCCAAAGTTTTGCCACATATTATTGAGCATTTGTCAATCATTATTGTTCGCAGAAGGGATCAACATGGCACATGTTATAACTTTACTATAAATAGGGATCATGTTTACAAAGCATTGAAATACAAAGTAGAACATGACAAGTTTTATGCAGATGTTAGGATTGATGAAGTTGCTCTTAATGAATTGCCAAGAAATTCTTATGAGAATATTTTTAACAGATTGAAGACAGTGCATATGGAATTTGATTATGATGCAAATGAATTCATATGTGTGGGTCCAGTCATGGAGATGAAGGTAATATAATTGATCACACAACATCAATGGCTTCAAGGCCACCTAATGCTCAAAGAGAAATGGATTTAATCTGTGCATGGGTTAACAATCCAAATACAATACCATTTGCATTAATTGAATGGCCATCTATAGGTGCATCACCCATCAATGAATATGTTACATCAGGATTATTCGATATGAAATTTACAACATTGTTTCCTGGTGGAATGTGTGATTGGTTAGAGCCAAGAATGAGGCAAGTTCATTTACATGAATTTTTGAAGCATTTGTTGCGATATAGGGATCATCGCTTTGCTAAATATGTGTTACGTTTGTCAAGAATCATATCTTGGAATGAAAGTATATCGCACTTGTCAAGGTACTATATGCAATAGGTGTCAAGATTTTCCAGGTTTGAGTTACCTGAACATATGAAAAATATGCCACATAATAATCTGGCAGATAGGTTGATGTGGTTTGGAAAATCCTGATGATTTAGCCGCACGGGCATACAGAAAGATTCTCACAGAGACAGTTATAAAAAGAGGCATTGGAGCTCAGGAAACATGTCATATGTTGTTAGAGCTTCCATTGGTTGAGAGTAGCAGAAGGTTTGTTAATCTAAATGTGTTGCATGAAGTTTTCAAACCTGTAACACTAAATAATGAGGATAATGATGAACAACACACAAAATATTTTGTAGACGGCAATAAAATAAGGCCACTTTGTATGGTAGAAATCACATTGATTGATGCAGCAAGATCTTGGATATACAATCCTAGAAAAAGAGGAGATAACAAATGGGGGCCAAGGGAAATAGCAGCTATTGTCAGAGTTTTCCCTAGGTTTCTATCCATTCCTCCACGTGATTCAAGTAAATGGGTGGACTTTTGTTTATCTGAGTTGTTACTATACAATCCTTTTGTAACATTGAAAGGGACATTGGTCATGATAGTGATATTATAGTAGCAAACTAGGAGTCTCTCAATTACAGTCCTTGGCATGTTGAAAGAGCAACAGCTATAAAAAATGATGATCCTAACACTAATTCTGAAACAAAAGATAATGAGGGTATTTAGGAAAATACCACAGAGCATGAATGGGAAATCATATCCAGGCTACATTGTGTCAACATTTACAGCTTTCTGAAGTAGACATGTTGGGAAGAAGAGATATTGATAGAAATAAAAACTAGAGTAGTGAATATCAAAGTGAAGAACATACAATTGGAGCAATCAATTTCATAGGTGAAATAAAGAAACATGGATGTCTCATGTATGATGATCTTGTGTGTGTAAGATTAACACCTTCATGAAATTATGATAATAAGCAACAACTCTATGGAAAGAAAATATTATTTAATCTAAGAATTGAAGTTTAAAACCCATGACATCTCATGGTTCTCTATCTAATCTTTGTTAAGAGAGCTCTCAGTCTTAATCTCTCCCAAGGACAATCCTAGAATGAGAAATAAATGATAAACAATGCTCAAAGCTAGCTCAAAATGCTCCAAGATGTGGTATAAAACAACAAATGCTCCTAAACATGATATTCTAAATGTTATGCAAATGCTGAAATATGATCAAAAGCTCTCAAATCCTCTCCAAATGCCTATAGTAAGGATGCTTTTCTCTTGAAATTCTTGGATCCCAAACACAAAGGAAATGGCTTGTATTTATAGCATTTTCCCAAGGGTGGGGGCTAGAGTGAGTTGATCATGATCAAAATTTGGTTAAGTCAAAAGCTTTGAGGTGTTCTCAAATGGAGGGAAAGTTGGTTGGTTGTCTCAAAGAAATTAGGAATTAAATAACTCAATCATTTAATTAATTTATCCATGGAAGGGTGAATGGGTTGGATTTGATCTTTTTTATTTGAACTATACAATTAATTGATTTGATTTTATCGTTTAATTTGATTTGATTTTTGTCCACTTGATTTGATAAATGTCCATTTGATTTGATCCATTTGTTTTGCATTGAGATGAGATTTTAAGGCATTTGGCTGAGATTTATAGTTTTGACTGCTTTAAGATACACAGGTGAACAATTTTAGGTGTCTACAATGATATCCCATAATGCATCAGGGTGATCTCACAATAGTGTGTCCCACTTTTTGGGATGAAGGATTTCAGACTTTCAAAAAAAAAAAATTTGATGGCTTCGCGCAAAGTATCCTCTTCGTGCGAAGTGGTTAATAGGCTTCGCGCGAACTAGATAAAATGGGGGGTTTGCTCGAACTAGACCCAATTAGAGAGAAACCTGTGAATCAACAAAAAACAACCAAATTTTCTTTGGTGGGTTCGCTCAGAGGGGGTTTGCTCGAACCCCCCCAGACCCCTTCGCGCGAAGGGCCCTAAAATGAAAATTTCCCCTCAAAAAACAAAAACCTCATAAAAATTGTCCTTTCAAGGCCTGGGACAGGGACCAAATCAAATGTTTTTTTCTCAAACACATGATGCCAAATGATGCGATTCGAAACAAGATATCTAATGAATATAATTTTAATACATATTGAGTTCGTTATCACTTTCAAATATTACTTTAACTAAACATAGGTTGTTTGGTGATTCAACAACCTGTCTCTTCAAGGCTTCGGGAAAAATACTAAATTACAAAAAAAAAATATGAAAAATATGTAGGAAAAGGGTATTTGTGTTACCTTTCTATAAAAAAAAATTGAATTTCGATATATACATTTCAAGTTAGAGTGATCAAAGTGACCTTATGTCTAAATTACAATTACTGTCACTTTAGAACTTAATAAAATATGAAATATTGACCCAAAATGAATGAAACCAATTACATCCTCTAGATATTGAAGTTATAAATATAATTTCGAAATAATTACATCATTATCATATTTTCAAAAAAAATTATGCTGATCAAAGTGACAATCACTTCTTAAAATCACGGTTTTTTCACAAGAACCACTTTTCGAAGGAGAAGGAAATATGAATTTTATTGAATATTTATTTTTAAAAAATATATATATTTAGAAACTAGAAAGAAAATTCTAAAAGACCCTAGTTTGCATCATCTTCAAATTCCTTATAGTTTTGCGGCAATAGGTGTTCGAAAATGAATTTTTTTCTCAAAATGTTGATCTCTGTGTCAAAGTTGGCCAAAAAGTGGGACACACTATTGTGGGACCACCCATCAACTTTACAACTCTCGGTGACAAGAAACATAAGGAAATAGATATTATTATGACACACTACCATAGCAATCAGGTTCAAGTGCCTTTATTTATGATAATTCAAGGAACAACAAGAATAGGAAAGTCTTATCTAATTGGTTCCATTACTCAATCTCTTTAGATAGCAGCAATGTCAAGTCCTTCTCCTCTTTTATTACTTGCACCAACTTGAGTTGCAGCTTTCAATATAGGAGCCTCTATAATTCATTCAAAGTTGCGAATACCAATTAAAGATTTTTCTCAGCTAGAAGGGGCACGACTTACAAGTTTTCAAGAAGATATGGCCCACATCAAGTATATTTTGATTGATGAAATGAGCTTCATTGGTCAAAACTTGCTGTAAAATATAGATTGTCAACTCAGACAAGCATTCCCACAAAGTGCTGACATAAGTTTTGCAGGTATACATTTGGTTCTTGGTAATAGTGCACTTTATGTGGCATAATATTTATTAATATAACTCATATATAGTACCTTCATATGATCTTCCTAGATGGTCTAAAAATAACTTTTTTTTCACTTTCTTTCAGGTGTATCTATTATTTTGGTTGGTGATCTTGGTCAGTTACCTCCAGTGAATGATAGACCGACGTATGATAGCAACAGGAGGGAAAAGTTACTATGACAAGAATTCAAAATAGTGGTTACATTAGATAAAATATTTAGGCAAGATGGAGATAACATCCAGCAACAAAGATTTCATCATCTTCTCACAAATTTCAGAGATGAAAATCTAAAAATAGATGATTGGAACTTGCTTATGAAAATAACCCCTATAAGGTTAGATGCTACAAGCAATGCTAAGTTTGATAAGATAGTGCATTTGTTCTCGATAAATGACAATGTTCATAACCATAACATGAGAATATTGTATTCCTTGAGGCATCCTGTTGCACGTAGTCTTGCAACTAAGTCAAGGAATGCTAATACAATTGAAGATTCATCAAATGAAGAGCTTGATGTAGAGTTACTATTTAGTAAGGATTCAAGAGTGATGTTGACTACAAATCTATGGATAGAAGATGATCTTGTCAATGGAGCATTGAGATATATCCGTAATATTGTGTAAAAACTAGGAACTACTCTACTTGAACCACCAGCATATGTCAGAGTTGAATTTGATAATTATTCTGGAATACCATATGATGACCACCATCCAAAAATAGTTCCAATAGCACCATTACAAAGGGGTAGAACTTTTCAATTACCATCAAGGTTAGCATGGGCTTTGACAATTCATAAATCACAGCCCGCCTAACTCTTTCAAAAGCCACAGTTGATATAGGCCCAAGAGAGAGAGAGCGAGATTGAAATTTGTGGTTGTATCTCGTGTAAAGTCTCTAGAAGGCTTGAGGATAATGCCACCATTCACATATGACCGCTATGAAAAAATGAAAAGTGGGAAACAACTTTCTAAAAGAAAAGTAGAAGAAATCAAACTAGGATGTCTTGAAAATCAATGATATACTCTATTGATGTATTCTCAAATTTCTATTAAGAAATACACTATTAATTGTTCTCCTACATTATATGAACCTTGTCCTCCATTATTCTAAGGCAATAAATTACAATATTATATTTTAAAATTATCTTCACATTTGGTTCTATGTGTATCAATAATTTATATGACAAATCACATTGTCATACCCAGTTTGAATTTTAATTTAAATAATAATAAGTTATTGGCATTCATACACACTATTGCACACTAACTATCAAATAAAGTTCAAAATGATCAATGCAACATAATTAGCTCATTATTTATTATTCCTTATGGTTGTTAAAATGATTATTTCTAACATTTCAGCACAATGTGTCAACTCATTTCTTAGTTTTTAAGAATCTTCACTAATTTTGTCCTATTATATATTACTAAACATTATTTATTTAGTTTTTTTCTAGAATCTTCTATACTTTTCTTCTAAATATTTCTATATACTAATGTATGTTTACAATTTTGTAGCACAACATACAACCTATGGATTCCTCTGATGATGAGTCACAAATAATGGTTACGAGCCCAGCTGCTTATGTGGCCTCAAATGATTTCTATGAAACTGATGCAGACAAATGTGCACGAATAATTCTAGATTCCTGCACCAACATGATCAAAGTTGTTGAGAATGCAACACTATCCATTGATAATGTTGAGGAATTGGAAATACTAAAGATGGAAGATGTTGCAAAATTTGTACGCGAAACATGTGCAAAAGTAGATGCATTTCTGTCCATGATGAAAGAAGTGTATCGTGATCATATTTCGAATAAAGTTTGCAATACCATGCTAATCATTGAAGAATATGTGATGTACTTACATCATTATGGAGAATTTTTTTATATATAGTCAATTCTTATCTTGGCTATGATACTTCTCTCTTCATTTGAAAATTTGTAATGAGACTTATATTTTCCCTTTCATTTATGTGATTTTGATGAACAACAAGAAAAAATAAATTATTTTTGATATTGAAGTCATGTGTACTGCTACACTTGGAAGGTATTGCAACATGTTTTATTTAACTCTTTATTTGTAATATTAACTAATTTCAAAATGTGTGCCATAAATAGGATGCTTTTAATAGAATGGGCATATGGGTTTAGTATGCGAGGCACTATATTTTTTCTCAAACCCATTTACAAATTCTAACTATAATCCTAATCGTAATGATAATATTCATCGTAAATTTGTCTAATGTAACAATAACATTAGCAGAAATACTAAACTTCAATTAAACCTACCATAATAAGCATTATCCAAAAAACCAATTTTAACAGTAATTATAACCCTAACAATATTAACTACTACCTAATATCCTAAACCCTTATCTTACCTAAATCTAACAATGAGATAAACTTAAACCCACAACCCTAATAGTCTTATAACTCTAACCCTAACCTTATCCCTAACCATAACCCTAACTATAACCATAATCGTTAACATAATACTACTTCTAACTAAAAAATGTATACCCTAATCCTACTCTGATTGTGAACCTAACCCTAACTCTAACCCTAACCCAAACCCATAACTGTACATCCTAACTATAAAAATACCCTAACAATAACTCTAACCCTAATCCTAACTATAAAAATCACCCTAATCCTAACTATAAAAATCACCCTAACCCTAACCATAACTCTAACCCTATCTCCAACCCTAACCCTAATTCTAACCCTAACCCAAACCCATAACTCTACATCCTAATAGTAAAAATCACCCTAACCATAACTCTAACCCTAACCCTAACCTTAAAAATCATGCTAACCCTAACCCTAATCATAACCTAATCTCTAACCCTAACCCTAACTCTAACCCTAACCCTAACTCTAAGTCTAAACTTAATTATAATTGTAAAAATCACCCTAACCCTAATCATAACCCTATCTCTAACTCTAACACTAACCGTAACTCTAACCCTAACTCTAATCCTAACCCTAACCCTAACCCATAACCATACATCCTAACTGTAAAAATCACCCTAATCCTAATACTAACCCTAACTCTAACCCTAACCCAAACCCATAACCATACATCCTAACCATAAAAATCACCCTAACCATAACTCTAACCCTAATCCTAACCCTAAAAATCACCCTAACTGTAACCATAACCCTATCTTAACCCTAACCATAGCCCTAACCCTAACTCTAACTCTAACTCTAACCCTAACTCTAACCCTAAATCTAAATCTGACCCTAACTCTAACCCTAACCCTAACCCATAACCGTAAAAATACCCTAATCATAAAAATCACCCTAACTGTAACTCTAACCCTAACCCTAACTCTAACTATAACTCTAACCCTAATCCTAAATCTAACCCTAACCCAAACCTATGATGTGCATCCTAACCATAAAAAAAACCCTAACCGTAACTCTAACCCTAACCCTAACCGTAAAAATCATCCTAACCCTAATCCTAATTACAACCCTATCTCTAACACTAACACTAACCCTAAATCTAACCCTAACCCTAACTCTAAACCTAACCCTAACCCTAACCCATAACTGTATATCCTAACTGTAAAAATACCCTAACCCTAACCCTAACCCTAACCTAACCCTAACCATAACTCTAACCCTAACCCTAACTCTAATCCTAACCCAAATCCATAACCATACATCCTAACCGTAAAAATCACCCTAACCGTAACTCTAATCCTAATCCTAACCCTAAAAATCATCCTAACCCTAACCCTAACGATAACCCTCTCTTAACTATAACCCTAACTATAACCCTAACCCTAACCCTAATTCTCTCTAACCCTAAGCCTAACTCTAACCCTAACCCATAACTATACAACCTAACCATATAAATTAGCTTAACTATAACTCTAACCCTAACCCTAACCCTAACTCTAACCCTAACCCAAACCCATAACCGTACATATGAACAGTAAAAATCACCCTAACCCTAACCAAAACTCATAACCATACATGTTAACCATAAAAAATACCCTAACCCTAACCGTAAAAATCACCCTAACCCTAACCCTAAATGTAAAAAGCACCACAACCCTAACCCTAAATGTACATTCCAACCGTAAAAATCACCCTAACCCTAACCCAAACCCAAACCCTAACCCTAACCCTAACCCTAACCCAAACCCAAACCCTAACCCTAACCCTAACCCTAACTCTAACCCTAACCCTAACTCTAACCCTAACCCTAACCCATAACCATATATCCTAACCGTAACTCTAACCCTAACCCTAAAAATCATCCTAACCCTCTCTTAACCCTAACCCTAACCCTAACTCTATCTAACCCTAACCCTAACTCTAACCCTAGCCCATAATCGTACAACATAACCGTATAAATCACCTTAACCATAACTCTAACCCTAACCCTAAAAATCACCCTAACCCTAACCCTAACTCTAACCCTAACCCAAACCCATAACCATACATCTGAACTGTAAAAATCACCCTACCCCTAACCAAAACTCATCACCCTAACCCTAACCCTAACCCTAACTATAAAAATCACCCTAACCCTAAACTTAACCCTAACCCTAACCCTAACTCTAACCCTAACTATACATTCCAATGGTAAAAACTCACCCTAACCCTAACCG